>QKYT01001025.1:7187-17875 GCA_003550305.1 Glomus cerebriforme | reverse complement strand
AGATTACCATTTTTATCCTTTAAATCTTCAGTTACGTGAATAATATAATAAAGGTTAAATGATAATTGTAAGTTCATATAAAGAATGTAAAAAAAAGTTTTTCAAAGAAGAAAAAAGAAAAAAAGAAATTAATGATTGTACGCGTGATAGAAAGTATAAAAAAGTAAAAAAGTATAAATAATGATTAAACACGTGATATAAAAGTNAAAGTGATCAGTGATCACGAGTCACACGCTCCTGGGTATAACTTAGTAATTTCACGGGGAGTGGAACACCATGGTTTTTTTCCCTTTGGGAAAAAAACCCTGATATTCCTAACTCCCATGAAATTACTTATATTAATTGTTAAAAAACCCGAGTACCATATTTACTGAAATGAAATAATATCAATTATGGTTTCTCATTGAATAATGATCTTA
Organism: Glomus cerebriforme; assembly: GCA_003550305.1. Classification (NCBI taxonomy): domain Eukaryota; kingdom Fungi; phylum Glomeromycota; class Glomeromycetes; order Glomerales; family Glomeraceae; genus Glomus; species Glomus cerebriforme. The sequence goes on along the minus strand of QKYT01001025.1, from coordinate 17,456 downwards.
TGAATATCCTTCTAAATTTATCAATATTGTTTTTGTTTACATAATAATTATGTAATCATTTCAGCCAAATCCTGGTATCACTTCATTAGAATCGTTAATAAAGTTACAATCTTTGACTCATTGAAAATATTATTAGAATAATAACAAAAAATTTTTCAGAAAATTGATCACGTGCCTAAATTTTTTCAGCATCATTTTTTAAACGTTAAAAAAAAAATTGTCTACAAATTCAGAAAAAAAAATCAATTATTATGATTCACCACAGTAAACTAAATTTATAAATTACTTTCTTATCTTTTGTAAAGAAAAAAAAAACATTTGAGATACATTTTATCTAATGCACAAATTATAACATTTCTTAGATAACAAAGAATTGGTAATTTAGATACTTAAATTTATTTCATTTGACGTAACTCTTTTAGTAAACTGCGAATTTACTGCTAATTTTGTGAATTATTTTTTATGAGTTCAATAAAAATAATTGCTAATTAAAATCACAAATTTGGATTAAACTTATATTTGTAATATTAAATAAATATGTGCTTAGAAAATTTTCTTACATCAAATCCTTTTTTTTTTTATTACATTTTTTAAATTACCAATCCACTGGCTTATTTCGTCTTTCAAAGAACCTATTAATTTAAATGATTGTTTTTTAATAATTCTGATATAATTTGATTGTTAAAAAATTTCTTATTTTGAAAACTTTTTATTTTATGAAATATAAATTTTAATAAACTTTTTTCTAAATATTTTAAAAGTAGCTTATTATAAAAAGTTTTTCAAATTATATTCATAGACTCGCCTTCTTTTTCCTTTTTTATAATTTACAGTTCTATTTGCATTACATGTTATGTATTAGCCTAACAGCCTAAATGATTAACTTATTTGTATAAAGTTTGATGATCGATATTTATTTTATGCACGAATTTTTATGGTTTTGGCAGTTTGTCAAGACTTTGTTGGGAGAACAATTTTTTTTTTTCTATTTTACCACATTTATAATTTTTATGATAACTTTAAACTAAAATTAATTGTCACTAGATAAACTATAATGAGAAATGAATAATTAATATTTTTAGTCAAATATTTCTATAGTAATCAATTATTTAACTTTACAATCTACCATGTTTTGAAGAAATATATTCATATTTCCTAATTTTCCTTCCTTGTAAATGTGATTGTAAATCATAATTTAATTTTTTTTTTTTTTCAATGATACAATAAAAAAAATTTATGGTGTTATTTATTTCCGATCTTCATCATATCGATGTGGTAACACATAATGGTCACATTTGGCTAGGTTCGTTATATGCTCATTGTAAATTAGTGAAACAAACAGAAATCCAGTGGCGTAAAAAAAAAGGGGTTTTCTCTTTTTCTACCTATTTTTTGAATAAAAAAAATCAACAATTGAATTATGTCAAATATTCGAGATGAATTAATTAGTGCTGCAATAATGAAGGAAAAAAAAGAATCTGTGGAAACTGTCAAGAAGAATGTTTAGCAACATTATATTGTGAATATTGTATTAGAAATTATTTAAAAGCAAAATTTTCAAATTGGACATCTGGAAATAATGATATTGATGATTTGATTCAGAAATGTCAAATGGAATTAATTGCTCCAAGGAAGATAGTTGAATGGATACCATATAGTAATCTACAAAATATAAATTATTTAACTAAAGGTGGATGCTCTGAAATTTATACAGCAGATTGGATTGGTGGCTCATATTATGAATGGAACTCTGAAGAACAACAATTGGAAAGATGTGGAACTGAAAATGTAATACTTAAAAGATTGGAAAATGTCAAAAGTGCTAATAGAAGTTGGTTTGATGAAGTACTGTATGTTTAAAGAGATAATAAATCTTTTTTTTTGTAAAGAACATATCAATAATGATTCGTGATTATCTTTTTGTAGGCAAAATCTCACCTAACTATAGCAAACAAATGGCCAGGAATAGTATATTGTTATGGTCTAACTCAAGATCCATCAAATGGAAATTATATGCTTGTAATGAGAAAATTAGATATAAATTTAAGAAAATATTTACAACAGAATCATAATCAACTTACATGGAAAGATAAAATTAAAATTACTTCTGATATAATTGANGCACTTGATAGTATTCACAGAGAAAATGTAATTCATAGAGATTTACATTCAGGAAATATATTATATTTAAAATATATTAATTATTGGCTTATTAGTGATTTGGGATTTTGTGGACCTGCTGATAAACCATTAGGAAGTATATATGGAAATCTTCCTTACATAGCACCAGAAGTTATTGTTGGAAAAGNATATACTTTTGCATCTGATATATATAGTATTGCAATGCTAATGTGGGAAATTTCATCTGGAGAACCACCTTTTGCTAATTATGAAAATGATTATGAAACTGATTATGAGTTTGTAATGGATGTTGTTGATGGTATGAGACCAAAACTTATATCAGGAACTCCTTTGAAATATAAAGAATTAATGGAACAATGTTGGAATGCTAATCCAGAAGAAAGACCTGATATTAANACATTATTTAGAGAAATGAGAGAAATGAATAAATTATATTATGANCAGCAAACCANTAATATTACTAATCTTAATTATTTACANACAAATGAAACTTCTAATGNAAATATTGGAAATTTTAATAGCAAAGTTTATAGTTTTAAAGATTTACCTGAACCAAGAAATGCCACTAAAGGTAATAAAAATTCAGAATAAATGTTTTAAATAATTTGTAATATTATACTTATATATAATTAACACATAATTTTTGTTTTCAAATTAACAGAAGAACAAAAAGGTAATCAATAATTGTTGATATTTATTTTAAATTTATTAAAAATAAAAATATTATTTTGTACTTCTATTTAAAAGCTTATCATATCGTAAAATTTGATTTAAGTATTCCAAATGGTAGGTATTAATCAATGCATTAATAGATACTGTATTTTAAATTGAAACATTAATTTTTTTTTAATTTTAGAAATTGTATCTGAAAATAAATTGGAGCAGTATGATCTACAAATATCAATTGGTAAGTTACAATAACCAAAACTTTTATAGTTTTACTTTTGGATTTATATATGTAACTAAATTTAATTTCTATAGAAAATGATAAAGAAAAGAATGAATCTAAAAGAATACACTCAAATATTTCAGATGGTAATTTATTTATAATTGTCAATGATTTTTATAATAATTGTTATACTTATATTACAAGTCCACTATTTTATTATAGAAAATGAAAGGAATTTAATTGTTAAATCTAAAAAGATGAAGGTTAATAATAATGAAGGTAAGTACTAAGTAGTGTTTTGAATCTTAGCATATTTATTAATAGCTTTTTTTTAAAAAAATACATATACATTATAATGATAAAGTTAGATATCAATATATACAAAGAAATTATCATACCATGAGAAAACTATAATATTTTATTACTTTCAATATCTTTTCAATTACTTAGATTTTATAATTAAATAATTTTATAAAAATATAGACGAGAATGAGGAAGTATATAACGATCCAAACCTTCATTCAGAAGATTAAAATGAATTGGGATTCCAGAAGGTAACTGTTAAAACATAATATGAAATTATCAATTGTTATTATTTCTTTTAAAAAAAAAGGATTTTAATTATAAAAATAATTTCTCTTACAGATTATTTGATTTGAAGAGTCAATCATAAATTTAGTGTTTATGTTTTTTTTTTACTTAGAACTATTTAAACATTAAGATTAGAGTAGCAAATATGGTATTTGCATGTTCTTAATTTGTAATTTAAATAGTTCAAAATTTTTTATTATTATTACAATATTAAATATTACTATAGCCATTTACTGACCCATAAGTTTTACCCATCTTGTTTATTTCAAATTCATTCATAATGTTATGCATTTTATAAATTGAACTCGGTTCTGCCTGTCCTGCGTCGTATTGGTTACTGTTTGTAGGAGCTAAGATAAGCTATAAACATATAACCGATAAACTAAATACAGCTATATACAGTTTAAGGTAAGGATTAAATTTTACTTACAACACCCAGTTTTAGGAAGGTGATTTAAGAAAAAGACGTTTGAGGAGGGGACCCATAATTTTTTAATTTTTTTTTTTTTGCATAGAAGATACGTGATTTATCATTCAAAAAATGACAACAGTTTAAAATAAATTTCTAATATAAAGCTTAAAGTTTTAACAAAGTTTCTACTATAAAGTTAAAAAATTTATTATTATAACGTCAAATAAAATTGACTGAGTAATATTAATAGTAGTGACTACATATCAAAAAAAAAACATAAAAAAGTGTAATCTGCGACTCAGAAAAAATTTATACCATTTTGGAAATAATTTTCTTAGTTTTGAGGGACATTATTTTATTTGATGTGACTTTTTATAAATGCAGCATTTCCATATTTACGTATCTATATACTAAAAAAATTCATGCCGATCTGTAGAGGTTTAGATTACCTGTATAAATAATTTTGAATTGTGTTATCTTCTTGCTCTTAGCTTATTTAAGTTTAGTTAAGAAAATAATTATCATTTCGTTAGCTGGATAATTTGATCAGGTAGCTGATCGACGGGTCTTACATATGTTACCTTGGATCGGCAGATCCCGGGTTGATTACTAATGTATAAATAAATATATTTTTTTTCTATTTTCTTAGGTTCAGCGGGCTATTCCTATTGGTAAGTAGCTTCAAATTTTTTTTAAAACTTTTTTAAAGGTTCGGCAGGATGATCCCACTGCTTTGATTTTCTTTTTCAAAAATTTTCTTTTCAATACATATTAATATATCCCGCTGCAAAGCAGCGGGCTATGGCTAGTAATATCTAAAATAAAAGAACCGTGATTATTTTAAAGTTGATATTATCTGAAAAAAAAGGAAATATCTAAACTAATAAATTGCTACTTAATTATAAATCTAGAATTCAAATAATTAATTTCAAAAATTTCATTAAGTTAAAAAAATTATACATCCAAATTCCGGGTAAATTTAATTTAAATACATTTTTTCACGAGAAATCATAATGTTGATGTTTTCATTTTCGTTTTTTTATTGAATATATTGTGATACGAGGTAAATCATGCAACATAATAACATTTAATCATAAATAAATAAAAAATAAATTAATCAAATAATTTGAAAACAAAGGTTTTGATTATAAAAAAACAATCAATTTCTGTGATTTGTGAAGATTTAGGATGATTTTTTTGAATTAAACGGAGACCAGAAACCACAGAGTAAAATACTGATCAATTTCAATTGCTTTTTCCCATTGAGCCAATATTTTATCAAAGGTATACTGATCAAAAATGAATTTTTCACCCTTAAATTCAGCAAAAACTTCATCCAAAAGTTCAAACCTGATCTTTTAATACTGTCTTACTTGATCTTGACATTCTTTAGGTAATGAATTCAACCATGCATACTAATTTGCCACACGATTGTTTCAGAATTTTCCTTTGATTATTTTAAGCAAAATATAAAAAAAAAAATTATTCCAAATAGTTTGATTTTATATATATATATATATTTTTTTACACATGATAATTTTAATTTATCACGAAATACGATTGATATACTGTATGTATAATGCACTTTATTTATCTTTTTTTCAAAGTAATTTATTTTAAATCATACCTTTTTAAATAATTTTTTATAAAATTTATATTAGATTATGAAAATAAATATAAAGTAAGTTTATTTAATAAATAATAAGAAAAAAACCCATCAATGATACTATGTTTGTATACATAAAAGAGTCCATCTTAAAATAAAAAAAAATTACAAATATAAAAAACTTCTTTAAAATACAAAATATAAAAAAATGTTAATAAACATATAGCATATAAATCAAAGAAACTAATATAATATAATTATGAATAAATAAAAGTATTCTCAAACTATTATTTTCAATTTTTTTTTTTCAAGAAATTCATTCAGTATTATTTTCATCCTCTTGATTATGATCTAAAAAAAAAATAAATAAATAACTCAAATTATTAAGAAAATAAAAGCTATAAACAAATAAAATATTTTACCTGACTCGCTTAATTGACAATCAAACCATTTTGAAACTACAATATGTTAATAAATACAAAATATTACGATCATAATAATTTACTCATAAATACTTACCAAATGTTGATTGAATAATACTAGTAACTATTATAAGACAAATAATCATTAATAATTTAAATAATAAAAGTAAATTAAATTAAATTACCTGCATTTACTGGTTCTGGAAGATTTTTGAAACTTAAAAGTCTACTTGTATAGATTATTTGAGGATGCGTTTGAATATTTTTAGATTTTTTTCACTTGACTCATCTTTCGATTTGTTCTTTCTAATTTTCTTACATTCCTCTATTTGAGAATAAATTTCACTATCTTTATTATAAATTTCATTACTCCATTTTTTTAATATTTGATATAATTCCTTAGCTGTTGGTCTATTTTCTGCTTCAGCATCCCAACATTTATTAATTAAATCTGCAAGTAATTTTGGTGTATCTTCAGAAATTATAGGTCTAAATCCTTTACATATTTTAACAGCCAAAACATGATCATGAGGAATATCATTATATTCATTCATAATTATTCCAAATGAGTAAATATTAGATGCCTTTGTATATTGAAGTCCACGTAAAACTTCTGATACATAAGGTAATACTCCATAAATTCCTTCCTCCTCCTCGACTGATTGCTCATTTGTTGGTTGACACATTCCTAAATCGCATATAAGTGGATCATAATCATTTAATATATTACCTGAATGAAAGTCTTTATGAACTTTTTCAGCATTATGAATATCTAAAAGTCCCCTTACAATTTGCGATAAATTTTTTATCCTATTATTATATGTATCAGATTGATTCAAATAATAATTTCTTAAATTTCCATAATTACAATATCGTAAAACCATCATACAAACTTTGGTATTTGGATCTTGAGTTATTCCATAACATCGAATAATATCATTTAAATAAATCTGGAAATGTGATTTAATCTAATAAAAATATTAAAGGAAAGAAAATTTTTAATAAATTACAAATAACAAAATTTTCAAAAGTAAATTATAATTACCTCATTAAAAAATATCTGAACATATATTAGCAGAATCATCCAAACTTTTTAATGCAACTTTTACATTTTTTATTCTACGCCATTGTTGATTAATAATATCCCAATAGTGAATATATCCTTCAGGCCATACAGCTGAATAAATTTTACCAAAACCACCTTTTGTAATAAAAGTAACATATAAAATTTTCAAAAGATGTTTATTCAAGATATTTTTTAGAATTCAACATTAAGTTGTGATTGTTGTATGAATTTATTGATATTTTTATTTTTACCAGTCCAATTTTTAAAGTTATCCTTAAATCTTTTATGTTGACACCATTTCCGTCCTGTCCTAGGTTCATTACATTCTCCATATATCTTTTCTTTTTTCTAAATCTTCCATATAAACTACTCTTTCATCTATCTCTTCTGCCTATTTAGTAGTTGAACCAATAGTAGAAATTGTCATGAAACTTAAAATGAATATTCAATAATATAAAAATTTCTCATTGATCATTCCTGAATACGTAAGCCTGTTCACAAATTTATTTAGTGAAAATCAATTTTCATAGGACCCCGAAATATATATATAGGGGTAGGGTCAACAAACGCGTAGCCATAATAGTGATAAATATTGAAGCCAGCGTATTATTTTGGCTTTTTTTGGTTAAAGTCAGGTATTCATAATGCGTATTTTTAGTAATTTTTTTTAAAAGAAAGAGGTTAAATTTGCGTATTTTTAGTACTAATTTGGCTGATTTATATTTATTATATTTATTATATATAAATAAATAGTTTAATTTTAAATAACAAAATTATAACACTTATTTGAGTATTTCATATTTTAAAAGAAATTTTGTTTCAAATTAATTATCCTAAAATGTAAAGTTGGAACCAATTTACAATTTTTATTTGAATAAAAAATTAAAAACTCATTAAAAGAAAAGTTACAATGTTTGAAAAATAATAACCTAAATCATATGACAACTAGAGGTCAGATGATTAATTTGCTTATTTTTCATGATTATCTGATGTTAAGTACTAATTTTGCGTAGCGATCATATAAAAAACCCTTGCGTAGAGCTATTAGTAAAAAATTCAAAAGTCACCTTACCCCTATATATATATTTCGGGGTCCTATTTTCATGCAACTATTTTTACCAATATTAATTATATCACCTGATTTTTTTCCATTTTTTCTTTGTACAAAAATCGAAATTAAATTCTAGACAATATTAAATAATAACCAATTGTTTTCCTTTTTACGAATTCTTTTTTTGTTGTTGTATCGATAAAAATGGTTAGACAAAAATTGTTTGAATTGTTGTACATAGGCTACATTTAACTTTTTAACTTCGCTCCGTTCATTCTTACTTGATTCAATCATATTATAAATTTGATATTTTTTTTATTATTTAAAATTTAAGGTAAATATTACTTTTGAACTAATGTAATTAATTGTATATAACTAAAATTATAATTTAAATTATTTGAATTATTTAGTATAGAAATATCAGAAAATAATCCTAAAATAAATCCAAGGAATTTATGGAATTATGATGTTGATGATTACAAATATCGGGTAAAAACAACATTATTAAATTTTTATATTTTGTATATTATTAATTTTCACAACCTGGCTGTTTTTTTGTCAAAACATTGAATTAAATGAATTATTATCATATAAATAATTTATCCAAATATTTCCTGTTATATTCCGTTCATTTGATTAAATTCTATAAATATCTAGTTAGCTACATTTACGATACAAATGCAATATTCATAAAATTACTATATGTTGTGCGTCATGTGTCGATTTGCGTTAACTGATAACTGACGCGTGTCAGATGACTAATGCTGGCCAAACCTTCTTAGGGCATTATAAAGATCAGCCCACAATTTAGCCAGTCGAAGTCTGACGCAAATTGACACATATATATAAGTTTTTCAGTTTTAATACTGAATTAGATGATAAGCTTGTTTTTTTTCTAATTAGACTTATGTGACTTAACAACAGTAAAAAAACATCAAGCTTGAAATAAATAAATAAAAATAATTTTTTGTTCAAAAAACTTTATTCGGTGAAATTTTCTTTATTGATATTTTGTAAATTACAATGCAAAAATAAATAATAGTAGTAATGAAGTTACTATACATTAACCACTATAACTCATAATAATTTCATAAACTTGAGAAAATATATTATTTATTTTTATGTCAATTTCTAAAAAAAAATAATGATTTTTCAGGATTTTCTACGGCCCTACCAATAATGGACTTCCTAGAAGTGCACTATGCTCCTCCCTTCGCATAGCACCATGCCGTACCACAACCAACCAGCTCTACCATGGGACTGCAGCTTGTACGAATAAGAATGGGTTTCAGGGAAAGAAGCCATAAGGCGAGGGATTTTGGGAAAAGAAGCCATAAGGCAAGGTAAAGGAAGCTGGTACCCATAGGCTTACACGAAGGTAAGCATGCTATGCTCCCACCCACGCATAGCATCATGCTGCTCTGTAAACATACCCAAAAAATAAAACAAAAACAACAAAGTGACCAAACTTATCTAAGATGCCTGAAAGTTCTTAAGTCCATATTACTTGTTTTTCGGTGTTTATTGTGGAAAAAATTATCTTCAAAAAACTTCTTTCTTCAAACTCTCTCCTAAAATCAAAAAAAAACTTTAATATATAAAATATATAAAAGAAAATAAAGGCAGTATTTATATCAAATTTTTTGCATGACTCATAAATATACATTATGATTTATAAGTCATAGTTCGTTCGTTTATTTATAAATATGATAATCAATAATAAAATTGTGCTAGATGAGTCAATTGAGTCATGATATTATGTACATTTTGGGATTAATTCAGCGTGTTTAATTTAATCAATACTAATAAAACTTTGTCAATCATCCATTAGATATCTTTTTATTGCCTGAAAAAATTCCTCCTGGAAACCAAAGTTTTTCGAGATTAGTATTTTTACTACGTTTAAATATCTGACAANGTTCTAAGATAGATAAATTTTCAATGAATACTTAAAGCTTAATATGCAATATTCAAGGATATATCGTCCGTTCAACCGTATCGCATAGTAATTTAATAGTAAGATTTGGATGACAAAATAACTTTATATTTTGAGATTCCTGTCCCTCTGGATCATGATTTGGATATTTACT
>QKYT01001023.1:7561-32213 GCA_003550305.1 Glomus cerebriforme | reverse complement strand
AATAAAAAATCAAAAAGTGTGAGAAAAGTGGCTTTTTATTTACTGCTTTTGTGTAATGTTACAAATGGTTGTACAAAACTGCAAATTAAAGTTAATTTTATTTGTACTACAAAAAAGGTGCGATCTTTCAAAAAAAAAATGTAAATGAAAGAATAAAATGGATCAGTTAAAATGAAAAAAAAAAATAATTATTTCGTTCAGAAAAATGAAATATTAATAAACCTAGAATTAAATTAATATTACAGACCAAAATAAAAAATTATGATATAATACAACAGATGACATAACACGTAAAAACTATGAATTGTTATTCATGTATACATTAGCCCAAGGATCAGAATGAATAAATTACTCTAAAATGCTTACATAATTAACAAAATATTATTGGTAAATAAATTACTCTTATTTTTTTTATTATGCAGCTTACTGAAATATGTATTATTGGTAATAAATAATTTAGGTGACCAAATAAAAGAAAGTTTAAATTTAAATAAACTACTTGGTATAATTATTCCAATTAGGTTCTGTTTCATCAGCAAAAAGTAACTAAACCATTTAAATGTTGATTTAAGTCACAGATTATTTTTTAAAAATTGGAAAGGTAGACATTCAAAGTCGATAAATATTATATGATGCTACAAAAATTTCAGCAGCAAATTGAGCAAAATATATAAGGCAAATGGGATAGTTAAAATTATTGGTCAGTCTATTAGGATCATGCTGATTTTGACGGACCGATATATTTTGTTAATAGCTAAATATCAGATATACTTGCAATTATAAAATTGTCATCTTTAGCACATATTTTTAAATTAGTAAAAAAACTTTTTTGCTTTTTATCAATAAAATAAACTATGTGGTAATATACTAAAAATAAACTATCAGCATAATCTTGTCTATAACATTATATATAAATCAATTGAATCGAATTCAAATTACAAATTTTTTGCTTAAATCTCTGAATAGCAGTCTTTTATAAATTTACATATAAATATTTTCAATATTTTGAATTTTCAATTGTATGATAATAAACTAGATCACTGGCTGACTCTTTGAATATCCATAAAAATATAAAAATAAGAATGATAATAAAACTTAAGTATAAAATAGTTAGTTATTATTGCTTAGAAATTACTTAAAATTTTCATCATTTTCGTCATTTATACTTTTATAAACAAGGAGCTGTATTGTTATTACAAATGACATTCTTATCCTCCAGAATAATATAGTCACATTTTACTAATACGGAGTGATGCTGATTAGGAATACTGGTCTATTTATGGTAATAATAGATAACTATATATTTCATCATGCATGCATCATATTTATGATCTCAGCCACACCTACCTAAGTATCCCAACTGCACCTATCCCTTTAACTCATATCTCTAATTCTTCAGGTCCAGGAAATTCGTCCAAAGCTGAGGTGAATACATCATCTACATCGTTTTTTAAGGAATAGTGACGAATATAGTGATGAATTTAGTTCAGCACTCTTTAATGGTATTACAATCAAAAGAAGTCATAGTTTCTAATGGCAAATTAAATTCCATATTTGGTTAATACTAGGTAAAAAAAAATCATTTTGCGTGATACATGAAGCCAACAACCAATTTACGTGATGTGACTTATCATGATTAATTTATTATTATATTGTTTGTAATTTTGACTCATTTTATATTCTTAATATTTTTAATTATATAAATATATCATTTTTTTTATATATAAAAGAATTTCAATATTCAAATATCCTTAGAGTTATTTTAAAGCAAGTGTTATCAGCTAATTATTATCTTGTTTATTTTTCATCAAATTTTTCATTATATATGACAATAAATATTTAAAATATTTTGAAAAAAAACTAAATATTGGTCGCTAGTAGATTTTGATAGTTGGGCACTCAACAATATAGATCACTGTCAGCAAAATTTAACCCATAGAGTATTCTATAGGCACCTCAATAATATATTACAAGAATCTACATCTAAATGAAAAGTCAAAATTACACGACAGTTGATCAGTTCGAAAAAAAGTAAGTAATTTGTTGAAGTGCAAGTTTTTAATTGGGTCTACTGATTCTGGAGAAGAAATCGGTTATGAACCTTCCCTAATGGAATTACACTTTGGCAGGAGACCAATCTGCTTATCCTGGGTGAAGAAAATCCTTTCCTGGCCATTATGGCTTGCCTTGGATAAGAAGGTTTTCTTCTGGCCATGTCTTGGATTTTCTGGCTTGCCCTGGGTGAAGGAGAGTTTTTCCTGGTCATGTCTTGGATTCTTGGCCAGATACTTGCTGCCTTTTCTACTTATTACTTACTGTTTACATGTACTCACATTTTTTCTCAATTTCTAGGAAGGTTTGAAAAAGATGAATTAACTGTGAAAAACGCCAATGAACTAAAATGAATTAATGAGTATGAAAGTAAGAAAAAAAGTATTGAAAATGAAGAACAAATTTTAGCATTAGAAGAATGCAAGCTTAATTTAAGAAAACGAGCTGCAAAAGTTCATTCATTAGAATTTCACAACATTCAAATTGAAAATATATTGAATCTGGTTTAGTTGGTTCGAGTGGGTGGGTAGGTGTGTTAATTCCAACAATAACTTATAGGTAGAAATGAAGAACGGGATTTGGACTTCTAAAGATTAAATGGAAATAAATCATATTGTCTAATAATTTGCTATATTATATGCAAATTTTTAAACAGAATAAAATTTGAAATATTATCATGAATAACTACTAAATAAGCATACAAAATAAAAATTTTTATTTTACAATACATAAATAAATTATCTATTCTTTCAGTAAGATTTTTTCCAATATCATAATGCACATTTCATCAGTCCACATGATGAAGTTCACACCTATGATAAGACTCCCAACATTTCTACTCTAAAATATTTTTTCACAGACTTCAGATCAGAATTCTTATTTGATTTCCTGCATTTTCATTTAATAATCTTATCTTTTTACTCACCAGCTTCTATGCCTCCTCAACAACTTACAATGTGAGAAGCACTTTTTTTTTTTTTTTTTTTTTTTTTTTTTTTTTTTTTTTTTTTTACCTTGGTATCTATATCAATATCATTTCCCTATGGATTCCATAAAATACAATTTAGATGCATCAATAACAATTCCAAATACCTTATCCACATCCTCTCCACTTTCTATGTTATTGGCCTTATGTTTATAATCTGACAAGGATAACTCCATCTGCACAGACACTTGGTCATAAAATCTGCCTTCTTAACTATGATTACACCAAAGATCCTATCAGTCAATCGACACTCTATCACATAATCAAGGTATCCTTATCCATTTTGACCCTTGATAAGTTTTTTCAGTTTTAAATTATCTTTGTATAATGAGTCTAGTTGCCAGTAACAGTAAGAATAAATGATTTTCATTGCCTTATATGCCTTGTTAAGAGGAGTAACATCTTGTTGAAGTTTTAATTCAGCCATTAAGTACTTAACTATAGCTTTAGACTTTTCATTATCTAGGTTAGCAGAATCACGTGAAAAAATAGGAAACACATCAATATGGGAATTCAGGTCACTTCTGATACCATAAAGGTGACACATTTTTGGGAATGACTGTAAATATCTATTCTCATCATTCATGAAGTTCAATATCACTCCATTATTTTCAAGTGCCAGTGGCTGGTACATTTAATCTTTGATCTTTGAGGATTACGTGTTCAATATTCACTGTTCACTTGAAACCCTTCATCCAATTTGGGCTAATAACAACATTAAACTCTGCAATATAATCGCTTGTTAGAGCAGAAAATAAAGTTCTTACAGATTCTCTCAACTCTTTCCCATTATCTTATACTATAAACAGACTTGTTAAGTGATTCCTCTATCAAGGTGATTCAGTTAAGTAATTCCTGTTAATGGCTTAAAGTAACGATTGATGTGAGTGGTTTGTATGATATGAGTGTTCCTCTTAGGCAGTTTCTTAGACCAGTAATCTCCTACATCCCTGAGTTTGGATTTCTCTTAGAATGAAAGATGTTCTCAAAGGATCATCATGATTGTTGAGAATTTCTACTTACCAAAGCCTACGTCTACACCAGTAAAGTCATTTTTGTTATAATATTTGTTACAGTAATTCCATTCCCAGCATGTGTAAAATGATCAATTTTTACAACAACCTAACAAAAATTTCTTTCAATCTTGCAAAATATACTTAGTATCCAATATCTGATATCCAAAATTTCTTATCATAAAAAAAAAATTCAAAAAAGTAAAATGAATTTCTATCTCATAATTTTAAAATAATCACTAAAAAGATAGAATTTTATTTATAAATTTTATATTGTTTTGTTTTTTTTTATGTTATTATTATTTTATTAAGGCTGTTCAGCCCACATTAAAATAACTCTACTTATCCGTGGCATAATTTGCAAAAATATGAAAAAATACTTGAAAATTAAGTGAAAAAGTAGAGTATGATAATACAGATTAGATAACAAGATAATATATCAGTAAATACATGAGATCAAATTTTATTTTGGACAATATCCAAATATGGCAAAGTGAATATTACATTATGATTTGGGAAGTGAGTTGGAGAAGTTATTTCAATACTTTCTAACTTTTTTTTTGTTATTAGCTTTGTGTTAAAGTAGGGAATGGAAAAGTTCAGGTCCTAAATAGTCTTAAGTCATTTTTTTCTTAAGATGTTTAACACACCTATATAATTTTTTTTTACAGGAAAATTTGTGTTTTTAAAGCATTATGACTTTACAAATTCCACTCTTTCACAAAATCTTGATTAGGTTATGATATTAGTTATTTATTACATTAGTGATAGCTAAGCCACCATTCTTCAAGTTTAAGATTAAATGCGATACAATAAAAACAAATAGGGGGGTGTGAGCGTGTTGGTCATTTTAACTAAAGTCATACAAAGGAGGCGTATTTTTTTTTTTATGTGAATGATGCGAACAATTAAATCAACATCCTATTTGTTTTGATGATGCATGAAAAAAGATCAGCTGATCGATTAATTTTCTAAAAAAAAGTCACCTTTTTCTGCCAGTACTGTATATATAAAGTATGGTTACAGAACCCCAAATATATATAAAAAGGTAGGGTCAGAGTTTGTGTATAATGAACCAAAAAATCATGTAAATCTTTACTTTTTTGAATAATTTCTGATAATGTCAGCCAGAAATTTATTACTTATTTTAGTAACTGATTGACATTACCGTAATTCTGGCTCTGAAAAAATGCGTACAGCTAATAGTAAATTTTTTTTTGGCTGGACCTGACCTCTGTATGTATATTTTGGGGTCCTATGGTTACCTAAGAATAAAAAACTGGTTTTACAAAAAAAAGTATTAGTGATTGGCAAAATATTACACCAAAATTATATATGACTTTTTTACATTGACTTGTTTATTATTAATTAGAGAGATGGGAAATACCAAAATTTTCATCTTATAGAAAACATATCTAAAATAGGATGTTGGGAAATTGAATGGTGGGCAAACAATCAGAAGTGTTTAACATGTTTCTTTATCAAATCAGAATCAATGATAAATTAAGAGTAATGATTATTATCATTTATCTTTTATTATTTTTATTTCAATGAGGAAGACAATTATTTAAAATGTTTAAATAATAAAATATTAATATTTAATATAGTTATATCACTTATATGTATACATTTAGCAAAATAATCAAAAGGTAACTTGGTTATCATTTTAGTAACTCTCTTTAATTAATCTTTAGTCATTTAGTTGAAAAAAAACAAATAAATAAAAGTTAAAATTAAATTACTAATATCAATAATTTTAAAGATCATTTAAATTTTACCTTAAAGATTAACATTAAGTTTAGTAAAATCAATTGCTTCTATGGATACTATGAAATAAAAAATCAACAAAATTAATGTTACATTATTTTGAAACAAGTAAATAATAAATAGTATTAATTACCTGTATGAACCTCATCTGCTTTTTTTGGTTTTTCCTCATCATCTGCATTTTTTGGTTCGGGTAATTTATTAAAATTCAATAGTCTACTTGTATAAATAGCTCGATTATGTGTAGTATATGTAAGTTTAGTATTCTCTGATTTTGTAAATGGAGCTTGTTTTTTATTAACTTCGTCTGCTTCAACACTTTGTTTATAAATTTCACTATCTATTGTATTATCATAGATATCACTCCACCATTGATAAAATATTTCATATAAATAATTTGCAGTTGGTCTTTTTGATGGATCAGCATCTACACATTGTTTAAATATATCAACTATTAATTGAGGNACTTTNATATTAAAANTTGGTCTAAGNCCNTNGCAGATTTTTATTGCTAAAAACTCTTCATGAGCNATATCATGATAAGGAGGNAATCCATTAATTACTTCATATATAATAATTCCAAAGCTATAAACATCACTTTCTTGTGTATATTTTTTTCCTCTTAAAACTTCTGGGGCTACATATGGCAATACTCCATATACTTTTTTGTTACCATCTTTTTCATTTGCTGGTTTACATAATCCTAAATCTGTAATCATATAATCAAGATCATTGCTTAATATATTACCACTATGAAAATCCCGATGAGTTAATTCCTTTTTATGAATAACATTAAGCCCCCATGCAATATAATGTAAAATATCAAGTTTATTTCCCCAGCCCAATGAATTGAAATCTCTATTTAATATTTGTCTTAAATTACCATTATCTGCATATTGCATTACCATCATAAAATTACTGGTTTTGGGATCTTTAGTAATGCCATAAATTTCGATAATATTACCTGTTCCATTCATTTTCAAGTGTAAATTTATCTAACAATCATATAAAGTAAAAATTAGTTTCCATTTGAAGTATTGATTAAAATTACGCATTAAAAAATATTACCTCATTTAAAAATTCCGTTGTTATATTTTTTGAATTATTTAAACTTTTTAATGCAACAGTTAAAACTTCACCATTCCATTGATTCATTTTATCCTTCCAAATTGCTTTATATATTGTTCCAAAACCTCCTTTTGTAATATATTCAATATTTTCAAATTTATCATATTTAATCCATTCTATTTTTTCATTGCCATTCTTTGCGTTAAGTTGAGATTCTTGGATAAATTTATCAACTTCAGCATTTCCACTGCTCCAATTTTGGAAATTTTGAATGACACATGGTTGACACCATTTCCGAAAAGTATTAGGTTGTTTGCATTCTTTACATAAACCATACGATTTATAACGTTCTTTTAATTCTTCATTTATTATTAGTTTATCAATTATCAATCCTTGTTCTTCAGTTAAATCATCATTGTCAAAATCTTTTATTTGTTCAATTACATCGTCACTGAGATAATTTTGCTCCATAACGTTACAAAATTAGGTTATTTGTCAGGGAAGTTAGGTAATACAAATGATACTAAAATTTTTTAATGTTACAGTATTAGAAATTCAAGGTATAAATATTCAAAAATTAAAAAAAAAACTGTTTTTTTTTCATTTATATCGACGGAGAATTTTTTTTACCTCTTATGTACTGTACACACATTCAGTGTAACCTTCAAAATCAGAAGGATTTACATGTGGGCGTATGCATAATAAAAATAAAATAAAATAATCGATTTTGGCATTTAGACATGTAGATCAAAATGTTTATTTTTAAACAGGTTATTTATAGAATATGGATATTTTGCAGACGTAAAATGTAAAAATAAGGAAGATAATTATAACGCGATTTTTCGCGAATTTGTGTAATGCAAGAAGATATAAATTGAAGTTGACATCGCTGGGAGGATGGTGGGGGGACTGGAAGCAGGGTAATAGTTAAAGTTTAAATTTTTTTTTTTCTTGTAAATTTTGATTACTACCACTGTTAATATTTTTAATTTTTTACTTGATTTTTATTATAGAGTTTTTTTTTGTCGGACTGGAAGAAAAGTTAAAATTTTTGATTTGCCTATGAAGCATTAATAAATTTACTAATGATTCAGTGGTGCTGGATGAGGGATTACATTTTGGAGCGTTTGGACATCCAGTATCACCACAAAAAAATTCTACCCAAGTTATTTGGTCTAACTGCTTCAAAAAAAAACATAATTTACATATTACTTGCAAATATAAATAAATATTTAATTATAGCATTCAATAAATTTAATAGATATTTATGTTATTTATTTTTTTTTTATTATAAATAAAATTTAATTCTTTTGGTATATAATATGATTACCGCCGAAGTTATCAGTAAATAAATAAAATAAATATATCATTGTTCCCTACACGATAGATATCCTTAAAAGTATCAAAAGCAAACATATTAAACCTCTTTACTTGTTTATATGGTATAATAATAAATAAAAGTAAAAATTTGAATACGTATGATTAGTTTATTAGTATTTATTTTTTTACAAGATTTATTATTTGTTTTTAGTTACAAGTCGATAAAACAATATTCAAGTATTTATTTTTGTCTTACAAAGTGTTGAATATTTTCTACTTTAATATATTTATAATTACAAATTATTTAATAAATATAATTATATTATTTAAATATTCGCATAAAAAATTTTCAGCAAATAAAAGATTTTGAATATTGGAAGTTAACTGAAGAGCAAGAATTGTTAATTGATAAATTTAAATAAAAGCTTAAAAAAAAATATGGTTTATGTAAAGAATGTAACAACCCAATGCTGACTGTCAATCAAAACAAATGGAGCAAAAATATCTTTTATCCATTAGTAGTAAATAAAATAACAAAAAAAATCATTTTAAGAAATTTTTATTATCCAATTTGAAATTAAATTTATTAAAATAAACTAATTTTAATAATTTAAGAAATTTTTATTATCCATCTATCTAATTAAAAAAATTTGTATTTGAAATTAAAATTTATTAAAATAAACTAATTTTAATGACAAAGTACTGATCGAGTCAATTATGGAATTGTCTTAAAAAAAGTTTAAATTATTATCTATATAACTAAAAAAATTCATGTAAAATCGTAACGTTTAGATTAGCATGTATAAATAATTTTGAATTGTGCAACGTGTGATTTGCCTGCGCCTGATGCCCTGATCTATTCCAATAGGTTCAGGTGAAATGAAATGGCGTACTGCGGCGATCTGATACAAAAAAAATCAATAACAATAATTTTTTAAAAATTGTAAACATAATTTATAATAATTTTTTTCACTTGGTATAATCTAATTATTATTAATTATATCAACTTATTTCTGGAACATTTTCTATGTACATAATTTACTATATTGATTTAAACTCATTGATCCCAGTGCGAGGCGGTAACCGGTTACGGCTAGTTAGTACTATCTTGAAAATAATGTAGCACAAATGATTTTTTTTAAAAAAATTTTGCTCACCAATTTGGTTATTTTTCCAGTGAATGATATCGGGCTTTAAGATTTTATTTTTTTAATTTGTGTCTTACAAATCTTCCAAATTGAAGTTTATGAGATTGATATCATTCTAATGATAATCAAAAATATCATTGAACCAAATATGATAGATACCTTAATCAAATACTGTCTTCATATCTTGACTGTTATTATTCATTGTAAACTCCTTATCTTTTTAACGATTTTATTGTTTGATTTTTTTTACAAGCGGTTTTAATTATGTTACTATCATCTAATCGATATGGAAGTTCATAGAACAGGAATCATTCGTAAGTCAGTTGATTGATTGCGATATAATTGACTTTTCACATCAATATATATACATGAAAAATTACTAGCGATATTCAACTTAAAAAAAAGAAAATGCTAAAAATAATTGCTTGCTTAACTCAAAAATACAGTGGGGGAAAGGCATGCTTGCCCGGGCTCTATCAGTCGAACAAAAGCGTCGCTCACTTTCGACGGTAACCAAAAACAAAATATTTTTATATTTTGTGATGGTACCTGGAATGGTCCAATTATTCAAAGTAATGTTCATAGGTTGTATATGGAACTTATAAAGAAGGTTAAAGAAAAGAGTGTTACCGCTAATATTAAGGAAATTAAGTATGAAGAAGGAATGGGACACGGAATGAATTTCTTGATAGACGGAGCTTTAGCTATAAGTCTTGATACAAAAATCAAAGATATTTACTCCTATATAGTTGACCAGTATAACGATATAGTAGACCAGCATAATGATACAATATATACAGTAAGTGACATAACAATAAAGTAGACCGGCATAATAATACAACAAGCCGATGTAATGAAAAATCTCAAAATAATATTAGTATATGGCTTTTTGGCTTTAGTCATGGTGCTTATATCGTGAGATGTGTTGCTGGTATAATATGAAATTGTGGAATATTGAAATATCATAACGATGGACTTATTGATCGCGCTTACAAGATTTATCGTAGTAGAGATTCGAATCATCATTCAGAGGGAGATGAATCTAAAAAATTTAAAAATGCATTTAGTCATAGTCCTACTCAATGCATTAATCTTGGATTGTGGGATACTGTTGGTGCCCACGGTATACCATGTATGAAATTGGAAAAGGATTTGAATACTTGAAATTCCATGATCAAAATGTATCATCAACGTTCAACGGTAATTAAGCATGCATATCAAGCTTTAAGCATTCATGAAAGATTAGCTTTTCTTGAACCCTGTCAGATATTTGGAAAATGTAATAATATCAAAGAAACTTGGTTTCTGGGACAAACATTTGGAAGTAGGAGGAATAATTCTTCCAGGCAAAGAAAAAATATCTCATAAAAGTTTTGCATGGATGACAGAAAAAATTAAAGAAATAGATACAGAGATTAATCTAACAACAGCTCCAACATCCAAATCTTGGGCTAGATGGCATCGTTATCTTCCTTCCATCTCGGTTGGAAATCTTCCTATGATATATAGAGATAGGATTATTCCGATATGCTGTGATATAGATAAGATACTAAGTGACGGGCTTATTTATAAGAATGGTGACTGGGGAGATTTTCTTGATGAAGTAAGAAAATATGACTCGAATACATATAATGAATTTTGTAAAGTAATTAAAGATATTCTGATAGTAGATGTATAAAATGCCAGAAATAAATTATTTAGTAGTGATAATTTCTTAGTTAAGCACTTATTTGAAAATTAATAAAATTGCACCACAATTATTTTTTGTGCTTAGCTTCAGCCATGTGATAATGAAAACTAATAATGATGCTCGCTCATTTGTACAGTACAAATTTATTACCTCGTTAATCCTAAAAAAATTAAAATAAATTCTTTCCAAAAAACTATTACTTTTAATTAGAGAAAGAATATTTAAATTGATTAAAAATATTCAATTTCATAATTGCATTTTTCTGGTTAATTCGTATCAAGTTGATCATAATAATTGAAGGTAACAGTAATAATATCAAAATTTGTTGATAAAGAGCAATAAATTTATTTACGTTTAATCCATTTTTATGAAGTAAATATACATTCTCATTACTTTTTTGAGAACTTTACTAGTATCAAATTAAAATTCTCACTTTTTTTTTTTTATCAACCAATTATGATTTAAATAAATTTAAAAAATTAATTCATTAAAATCATAAATTTTTACTCGTTAATATTTAACAATTAATATTTTTTTCATTTTTTTTTTCACAAAATAAATACGTCTTTCAGGTTTATAAATGAATGTTATTTTTGGTTTAGATAAAGTATCGTAATTTTTGTGCGTTAAATACAATTCATTTTTTTTTTTTTGTAAATCCAAATAAAATAAAAATAGATCAACGCGAGTTATGACGTACTAATAAAAGCACAAACCGGTTTTTATACTGGATTAATAAAATTCTGTCCCGCGGTCATCACTTCTATATATGAAGTCGGACAATAACCTATTTTTTTGAAAATCCCACTCTTGTTTTTCACATCAATTCGTTCATTTTATACTTTCTAAAAATGGAATTAGACGATCAGATAAATCAACTTATTTCAAATTGTAATGAGGAAAGAGTTGAAATCAATCAAAGACTTTTAATTGATAAGATTCTGGCTCGGTAAGTTCTTTTTAAACGTTGGTATGACGATCTTATACTTTTTTTTTTTTTTTTATTTCTTAAAAGAAATTCGTTTCAATTTTTACCTTTAGATACCCTTCTGACTTTGTAGTATATCGGGAGTTAATGCAAAATTCCGGTAAAAAAAAAATTCCTTTTATCTTTTCATATCAGATATGCTTAATTTATTATAATATAATAGAAAATTAATTAATTTTATATTAAAAATAAAGATGATGCGAAATCATCAAGTATTCAAATTATTTTTGAAACTAAATCTAATAATCATAATGAAGTCGTACGAATTCTGTTCAAAAACAATGGATCCATTTTTAACTCTGATGATTGGAATCGATTAAAGAGAATTGCTGAAGGAAATCCTGATGAGAAAAAAGTAAATATTTGAAAATTTTTTATTCATATTTCCCGTATTCAATAATTTTTCTTAAATAATTTCAAACAGATAGGAGCTTTTGGCGTAGGATTTTATTCATTGTTTTCTGTTTGTGATAATCCATAGTGAGTAATTATAAAGGTTTTTTAATCTATTCTTTTTTTTTTTTTTATGTTCATCGTGATATTGATCAAGTTTCATTTGATAGTGTTTCTTCTGGTGGAAATGGAATGGCTTTCAGTTGGCGTAAAAACCAATTATATACAAGACATGGGCCAATTGATGATAATGACAGAGTTTGGACAACATTTTTAATGAATATGAAAAAACCTAAAAAAGTAAATATTCATTAGATTAAAAATTTATCTTTAGATGATCGTTTAACATTTTGACGTTATATATATTTATATATTTTTTTATTAGTTTCCAAACGTTGAAGAATTTACACAATTCTTGGTCAATTCATTAGTAAGCCTAAATAAATAATATATCTTTAACGTTTATTATCAATATTTCTAATACTGTATATATTTATTTATTACTAATTGATTAATAGGGGTTTACAGAAAATCTTCGGGAAGTATCAGTGCGTTTTAATGAAACATTGGTAATACAACTTTCAAAGAAAACACAAAATTCAAACTCGATAGACATCGCATCTGAGTTCAATACATTTTCTCCAAAAAATATGGTTCATCTTACTTCAGTAGATATTAGAGATGTCCAATTAGACGTTAGTTTAAATCATACCAAGAATAAATCAGGAATACCGTCCTTATGTTTTAAAATTGCAAGTGGAGATTTGGATGTTATAATCGACAATGAGTTTTCTTCAGAAATGGAACAAATTATTAAAAAGAAGCCGCCAAGTAAAACAACTATGCAAATGATTTTTACCGAATTTGATAAACATAATTCATCTCTTCATCCAGTCTTTAAGGATTTACTTCCATATCCAGAACAAGGAAAAATTTATATTGGTTTCCCAACTAATCAAACTACTGGATGTTGTTCTCATTTAGCAGCTCGCGTAATTCCTACTGTATGTAACATTTGATTTTGTCTTGTTGAATCAATAATATTTTCTTTAATTTCTTTAATTTATTAAATAATCTTTTATTATTTAGATGGCACGAGTGTTGATTGATCTGTCAAATGAAACTTTGGCTATATATAACAGTGAAATGCTATATTTAGCAGGAACATTATACAGAATTTTATATGAAAATGAAATGGACCAAATAAAAAAGTTATATAATAAAGATATTGGTGCTAATACTGATGATGATGAAAATATCAAGTCTATTCGTGCACAGTTGGAAAAACGAGCAGCACAAGCTTTAGCACATTTTACATTTAATCCAAGTACACCACTTGCACAAGTTAGTGAAATGGCAGAAACACAATTTTTTAATTGTTTGGAACGAAATTTATCAATTTTATCAACAAATGGTGTTTATCCTATAACTGATATTCGTATGCCTAATTCAGAAATGATAGGATTCATAAAAAAAGTCCCAGTTGTTCCACAAATTATATTGNAACAATGTGAANTGTTTTTTAAGAAAGCTAAAAGTTCATTAAAAATAGAAGAGTTGAATTTTCAAGATGTTTTATATGAATTGAAAAATCNAACACTTTNTGAAGATGAAATTACTGAACTTTTGAAATGGTGGATCTCTTTTAGATCAAATGGAAATACTGTTAATGCATTAGAATTTGAGCAGTTTATGCAACTTGCACGTATTGGTAATACTTCTCAATCTTTGAAAACAATTCGTTATTTTTTAAATCCAGGAATAATTCCACCAGATATAGATGTTCCAGATAATGTATTGCCATATACTATTTTCAAAAAATTGAAAGATCAAAAGTTTAAAAATCAAGAATTAAGTGATCAAAATCTTAAAAAATGGTTTGGATGGTCAGAATTACCTTTAGTTAATTGGGCAAGGTTTATTGTCAACAAATCAGATTTAGAAATTGACTCTACATTTGCTGAGAAAGTTCATGAGATTTTAGGAAGAAGTCTTGGTAAAATGTCAGGATATGATCGAATAATAATTTGTCAGTTATTTAATCAAAAGAAATGCATTCCAACAACATCTGGAATGAAAATTCCAAATGAGGCTTATTTTGAAAATATAAATCTATTCCCTGACTTACCAACGATCAAATTTAAAAAACCCTCAGTTGTTAAGAATTTAATGGAATTATTGGGTGTTCGAAAGGTAAAATTAGATTTTTTTTTTAAAAAAAAAAAATTTTATTATAATATACTTTTAATATACTGAAATTTTTTTATCAATAGGTAGTTGATTTAAAACTTATTTTTGAACACCAAGGAAATTGGGATCATATGCAACTTGCGAAATATTTTGGTTCAATGTTAAATGATCTCAAGGAAAATGAAATAAAAATATTGAGTGAAAAACCTATTTGGCCTAAAAAAAATTTGGTAAATTCACGTTTCATTGCCAGAGATTTGCATATACCTTCACCATTACATTGTGAATTTGATTTACCTATAATTGATTGGAATAAAGGATGGGCTCATAATTCGCAAGAGGGTATGTTATTATATATTTTCATTTGATTTTATTATTATATTAATATTTTTTTAATAAATAAAATTTATTTAAAAAACTTGTAGGAAAATTTTTAATTAAGTTGGGTTTACGAGAATATCCTACACTTAAAAAAATTCTAGAGTTGGCAGCACCTCCAACTGATTCCAAAATTCGTGAAAAAGCTCTCAAATATTTTATTGATAATTTTCAAAGAAGATATTATACGGATTATAAACCAACTGAAGTTGATATCGCATTCTTGCCTTGTTCAGATACAAATGTTTATGCAAAGCCTTTAGAATGTTTTATTAATCCTGAATGTAAAGTAATGAATTTCAAAGTTATACGTCAAGACTTAATATATCAAGTGGGAAAATTAGGTGTTTGTCAAGATCCTGATCAGAAAAATCTTTTAAATGAATTAATTCGAAATCCACCACGAGATGAAGATAAAGCAAGAAAAATCTTTGAATATTTAGCATCACAACAAGGAATCTTTACTGATTCTGATTGGAATATTCTTGCCAAACTTCAATTTATTCCAATTCGACGTAATAATATAATTATTAATACCGATCCACATAGTTGTTTTTTTAATGTTCAAGAAGAAATGTACGTATTCACTGCCTTTAGCTTTAACTTATTTGTTTTCTTTTTTTTTTTTTAAAAAAAAAAAAAAGAATTTATATACTCATTTAAATAATTCAAAAATTTATTTTTAGCTTGGATAATTTTTTTTATCGTGTTGATTTTGGAACTAAAGCCAATAAATTTCTACTAAGTTGTGGTGTCAAAAGCGAACCAACTCCAATAAATTTTGCTGAATTATTGATAAAATCATCACGTAAATTGTGGGATATATTAAATACAAATATTGGAGGTGGTACAGAAAAATATTTATCTATTTTAAGAAGAATTGCTATTGATTTTAAAATTTTAGCCAGTGAATTTGATTTAATAGAAAAGATGAAGATCACGCCCATTTTATTAGCTGTAAAGAAAAAGAATTCTGATTCTGATTCTGAAAATGAAGATATTAATGATTCTTTCTTGGCTTCAGCAAAAGAAATTTTTATAAATGATGATATAGTATATCAACGAATATTTAATCCATTAACAGCTCCTGAAGATGATTTATTGGAAAATATGTATAAGGTTTATAATTATTATTTTTTAATTCATTATAATATTGATTATATATTCGGTATTTATTTACTTGTGATTTATTTTTTTAATTTAGAAATTAGGATGTGAATCATTACAAAATTCTGTAAAGGAAACTTCAAGTCCAAAAGGCACTATTCGAGAAACTGAAAAATCTAAGCAATTACAAGAAAAAATCAGAGAAAGAGCATGTTTATTTTATTTTGAATCTCCTAAAAGTAATGTTAAAAATGATGAAGATTGGCTTAAAAAACTAAAAGTTAAAGAAATTGATTATATAGAAACAAAATATACATTAGGAAATATTAAGAAAGTTAAAATAAATAATACTAGCATTCTTCAAGATAGATCAATTAACTCATGGACTCTTGGTTCATGGACCCTTTATATAACATCCAATTCCAATTCACTTGATATTTCACAACAAATAGTCAAGCATATATACAAAGTATATAAATGGAAGGATGTTTTTTGTATTAATACACTTTTAAATACACCTTTGTTGATTTTGAAAAACATGGGATATCCAGTTAATCGTATTTTGAAACAACAGAAATATCAACAATCTATTTTAACTAATCAAAGAAATTTACAAATTTCTTTACAAAATGTTATAAAAATTTGTAATTCTGAGGGAAATTTTGATGGAAATTTTGATAGTACTAATGATACTAACGATCAAAATCAAAAAGCTGTTGATGAAAATTACTGTGATATTATACCAGGTATGACTAGTATATAATTTAAGTATTATATTTCATTTTTTTTTATAATTTTAATTTATTTTATATTTTAGATGATTTATTATATTGTGTTGGAGTTAGACAAGGAATTAAACTTTATGATACTAAGGATCAAACAGAATCGATCTTGTCTCAATCATATAATGCTTCATTAAACCGATTTATCAATATACTAAAAGGTCTTGCAGAGGATGTTTTTGAACTCAATCTAAATATTTTAAATATATTTTATGATAATAACACAAAAACAATTGCTGGTAATTATAATGGGACATTATTTTTCAATTTAGCATTTTATCTTGAATTACATGATGGAGAATGCAGGAATAAACCTTCAGTTAATACTTTGTCCTATTGGTTTATGACATTTTGTCATGAATTAGCACATAATTTTGTTGAATCACATAATTCTGATCATGAAGTAAGTAAAATATCTGAAGTTTATTTTTATAATTATAATAATCTAATTATATTTTTTTCTATAGCATCATTTTTCATCATTTGCGGAAATGTTTATGTCAAATTTTTTGGCAATGGTTAATAATAATATGGATGTTTATTAGGGTTGGAAAAGAAAAATATATCAATTGTAAATTCCATTTGTCTAGAATTTTTTTTGTTAGTTGTAGTATACATATACTGTATATCATCTCTGAGTTTCCTTTTTTTTAAAAAATTATATTACTAAAAATTTATGTATTATTTGAAAATTTCAAATCTTAGCCATTGCTGAGATTAGAGAAAATAGGTGAATTTTATAGGAAATAAATAATTATTTTTATTATTATAGGAAATCTAAAACTGAAGCTTTATAATGCTGTTTACGTATTACATTATCCATAAAATACAGTATTTAAAATTATCCAAGGAGAATTTATAATGATAAATTTTCAGTAAAAAAAAAAAATAAGAGAAAGGTATTCTTTGTTCGAATTTAATATTCATCCTCTTTTGATTTAGTTATTGAAATGAATTTATTAAATTTAAATAAAGAGAATTTCTTCCTTTAAAAAAAATAAGTATTTATATCGAAATGGTGTTGTTGAATATGATCGAAACGAACTTGTTGCTTTGAATGTGAAACTTTGATTATAATTTTGAATTATATCTGCTTGTGTTGTCATTAAAATATTCTCATAAATAAATTTGTCAATATGTCGCCTGTAGTGGATGAATGGCATTATTAAAATCTTTATTGCTGATTATCAATAATTTTTTTGGTTACGTCATCATTTTATAATTATTATACTATTATCGTATTGTGAAATATTAGTTTATTGCCATGAATTACGATCGAATAATTCTCATAATAATTTCTCATAATAATTTCTCATAATTTCTCGCTCATAATAATTGTTCATATTTTCTCTGTCATGATGTCTCATAATATACTGTACATATTTTTTCATAATTTCTCATAATTTAATAATTTCTCAAAATAATATTTATAATTATGGCTAGTATTTAGCCTGAATTACGGTAATTACACAAGAAAATTTCATAATTCGAATGCGCAAATCGGTTGCAACCGGTTTGTGTAAACCCAGTTTAAACCAGGTTGGACCCGATTCGATTGTTTAAACCCGGTTTTAACCTCTAATAAAAGCAAAACATGCAAGTACAAAGTCTCAAATATGGAGATTTCAAATATAGAAGTATATCACAGGTGTTGGAAAAAATAAAAATTAATTGAATGTGAATTCCATGAAAAATAATTGCTTTGAAGTGCACTGATTTATCTATTCCATAATTGTTGTTTTATAGCAATATGGCAAGTGGAAAAGATTTTTCATGGGTATGTTCATAATTGGTGCTACATTAAATCATTATAAGATAGATAAATTGCAAAAGAAGAGGCTTTAAATAAATATGAGAGGAGAATATCTTGATTGATGAAAAAGGGTATGTGTATTTGATTAATTTTAGATATCAATTTGAATTAATAATGAGGATCAATAACGTTAAGAGAAGCTATTTTATCAAGAAATGTATTATACCGTTTATTAGATTTATAAATGTACAGTACAAATATAAAATCATTCTATTTAGTAGATTGCTAGAAAAGCTAGCTAATTAATTACAACTAGATTTGATTTTATAAAAATGTTTAGAAATAATATTTGTAATAGTGATAATTATGTAAGTATTGAAAAATAAATGATTTGCAAAGAAAATGAAAAAATGCAATAACTCTATAAGTTATGTAAATCTATGTATATATAGTATACTGTATCGATTTATTGAATTATTACTTGCTTTGAATTCTTTCGCTCTATGTATACTTTTTTTCTCTCATTTCTCGGAGTATTAAATTTCTATTTATAGATCGAAGATTATTACAATTTTATTTGTAATTAAATATATTAAATGGATATGATATTTTGCAGATGTATAATGTAAGAATGGGAATGTGATGTTGGTATCGTAATAACGCGTATTTACGTGACAACGCGATGTTTACATTTTTTTTTTATGTAATGCAAGAAGATTTAAATTGAAGTTGGGATAATATTTAAAATTTTTTTTTCGTACAGCTGGTACCGATGAAGTTTGATCTGGAAGAAAATTTAGTTAATATTTTTGATCCACCTGCTGTGAATCATCAGAATTACTATCCACTAAAAAAACCTAGAAACAGTCAATTGTCAAAGCATAGATAGTTATACAGTATGTTGGCAAACATGGGGTCGTTTAAAGTAATTTGATGTTTTGAATATATCCGAAAAAATTAACGGTATTTTATAGTGTTGAAGGAAAATTACAAAAATTACAAAAACAGAATTGTCTGGATGAAATTGATTGTTGGTTGGATTAATAGTATAGAACAGTATAGGTAGATAATTTGAAATTTTGATTAGTTTATTAGTTGATTGCTACATTTAAAATTGCTCAAATTATTATAATATTAATTAAAATTATTTCTTTTTTAAATTTAATTCAGTAAAATTTGCCATAATCTCCAATTTTATAAATGAAAATATCATTATTAAGAAAATCTGATTCACCTAAAAAGAAGAAAAAGTCTCGTTAATGTTTGAAGTTCAAAATTGAATTTAATAAATCATAAAAATTGACCAGTATTATGGCATTCGGCTGGAATTAAGAAATTAGCTATGTAAACGAATATGTGACTAATATGATTTCACATTACCAAAAATTTAGTAAAAATGAAAAGCAGTGGGTGTATTAAACAGAGTGATGATTAAGTTTATCACGTGATTTCATTTTTTGATAGTTACGGAGATCGTCATTTGCAAAAAATGGTAGCCACCGGTTACATGTGATTTTGAATAATTAAATCAAAATAAAGAGGTCTTTTTTTTCCATCATAATTTTTTATAAACTTCTGTTTAAATTTGTAAAAGTCATCATGCTCTTCGAAACTATAAAGAGTTTTGAATGGAATAGGTCTAGTTAAAAGTGTTTATGCTGTCTAAATAAAATCAAATTTGCCCATTCAAAAAAAAAACAAGCCACAGCCTGGCATAATTATTAACACTTGTTTTTAAATAACATTAATAAATTTTGTGGAGAAGAAAATGAAGAGTTGATAAAATATTGAACTTAAAATTGGTTAAAAAATGTTCGTTCAGATTCCAATTCATTTAAAAAAAATGAATGACATTAATATACTAGAAAGTCATAAAACTTATGCCAAGAAAAATAATAATTATACAAAAATATTATGTAAGTACCAAAAATCTAAATCCAGTTACAGGCAGGTGATTAGGGTTGGTGATTTACTCTTCCATGTTGATAAAAAAAACTTGAATAATTAGTATTTTGAGTAATACTTGATAAAACTTTAAAAAGCATTTTTAGGGTATAAATCATATTTAAATAAAATATTTTTTATAAAATTACTTATAATTCATTCACGTAACATTTTGTGATATCCATATTTAAAAGAAATATATTTAATTCTTGTAATAATTCTTTAAAAAATATTGCTAAGAATCATATTTTATGACATTTGGATTAATTAAAAAATAGTTTCTTCTGCTGAATTACATATTAAACATAAACAATTATAAAGTATAGCAAATGACATTTTATTTGTACTTCTTGTGTATTGTTACATACAATATATGTACAAATCTAAATTTCATTTACGAAAATTCTTTATTTGTTCAACAAAAAAAATACACTCTTCAAGAATTATATTGGTTAGTTTCTTTTATAAAAAAAAGTTTGATCGAACTTTACTGTCCATTTATGGTAGAATGAGTAATCATAATAATCAGACTTATGATTTTATTTTCTAGTAAAGTATTTAATATTAAGAAATCCTTTTTTTTTCTTTTTTTATTGAACTGTATCATGTTTTTTACATAATTTAATTTTGTATTTATATCATAATGTTTTATTTACTGATAAATCATATCAGATATGGTTATCCGCATTCTTTTTTTTTTATACTAATGATAATGACAAATTATGTTCTTTATTTCTTTATAGAATTATTATTCAAATAGAAAATGTTGTAGAAAATTCAATATTATGTAGACACTTATTATGATCTTTTTGATGAAATAATATGGCATTTGAATAGCATCAGGAGCACAATGAATAAATTAAATAAATTTATAATCTTAGACGTGTATTGGGAAAGATGAAAAGAAACATTTTAATTATATTTATAAATCTGCAGAAGAAAGCTATAAATATGCATTGATTATGATGGGATATTATTATTATGGAATGATCAATTTAAAGGATGAAAATAATACTTTTGAATTTTATTAAAGTTCCGCAAAGAAAAGACTTGCCTATAATCAGTATTTAGTGGCAAATTATTATAATGTTGGAAATATAAATAGTTTAAAAAATTTATGTAATCTGTAAAAATAATTCTCTTAAGTGATTTTTAGAATGATTCAGAACTTTAAAATAATAATCCAATAGTCATTCTGAAGTTTAAACTTCATATTTTACTGATTTTATAAAAAAAAATATAAATATTATATTTTTATATTTATGATTTTCGATATTTAAACATTAAGACATCTTTTAAAATAAAAAAAAAATGGTCTCCTAAACGATTATGAATTATTGTGAAAATAATTAAATTTGGAATGTATAAATTCACTCAGTTTAACTTTAATATATATTTAAATTTGAATGAGTTTAATTGACATTCTATATATTAAACCACCTTGATTTCCGTATATATGATTAATGTAACATTAATTTATTACATATTTTTCAATTATTCTTTCTGTTTTATTTTTCTATTAAATTAATATAATCAATTGGATAAGTTGTTCACATGTAATAAATCCACTGTAATTGTAATATTATAGGATGTCCACCTTTTCAATCCTCAAAAAAAATAATTTTGAAGACTCTAAACTAGGAATTCAAAAAATAAGAAAATTTAAATGTAAATAAACTAGTTGGTGATGATTTAGTTAAAATCTTAAATAAATTATCAAATTTAAAAGTGTTAAAAGTATTAAAAAGTGATGCGTCCTATATTCTGGTGATTTTTTTAATCTAAATAAATTATGCTATAGCAGTTAGTTGTTTATGGTGATTAGAAAATGGTTATAGAGTAGTACTAGTTATGATTATCCGGTTGAAACGATTTACAAAATTTAAAAAATTATTTTTATTTATTAAAAAAATATTCTTTAATACATTTAATAAAATCAAATCTAATATTACTACTTTATTTGTACCATTTTGTGTATTTTTTCTTGTATTTCTTCATTGTCCTTTCTATTTATTTTCCATTATTATTGTTAAACTCAATTATAATTCTTTGCCAGTCTATCAAAGAGTACAGTACATCGAGTTCGAACTTGTGTTATTATTCTGTCAAAACAATGATGCAAATTTGTTTATACCTTGTATAGTTGTATTTAAAAAAAACAATTATAATTTTAAATCATAATGTTAGAAAAACAAAGTTATATATAAATTTAATAATTGCTAGTTTTCAATTGAGAAAATATCAATTTTTTGAGTTTATACCTAATGAAATTTCAATCCTATCTTTTGAGTCTAGAGCATATGTAAATTATATTTTTTTACATGTCTATTGGTAACGATGAATGCATTGCATGTGTAGCATACATGATTTAAAAAACAAGCTTGATGTAAGGAAACAAATAACAGATATCAATGTGCTAAGTAAATGGTGCATTATAATCAGTTTTATTTTATAGTCATTTCAACTTTTTATAAATGTAAATCAATGTAAAATCATCTAAAAACCCGCTTCAGGAAAAAAAAAATGTTGCTAATACACATATATACTTTACAAAAACCTATTCAACTATTTTTAATCTGTTCCAATTCTTTTTTATTTTGCTTCTATGTCCTTCCTTCACTTGAAAAGTAAGAGAAATAGTATGAATAAGACCAAAAAGTGTAATGTAAATCCTTCCTCCATATAATCCTTTATTATTGTAGTTACTCACCTAATTTTTCCTTGAGCTCCTCAATTGACTCCATTATTCCCTCTGCAGGACTAGGTTTAAGTAAATTTCTCTTCAGTTAAGCGGAGAAAAGCTTTACTGGTAAGCTCTTGCTTTTCAATTTTCTTAATAACATAATTGTTGAAATCTGTACCATTCATGTGAGACTCAAGGAATTTTTAACATGATCTGGTAACCACTTCCTAGCATCATTGGGAAGTTTATCATCTTAAGATTTCAAATCAGTCATTTTTCTCTTTTTAGCTTGATTTTCCTCCAGTTGTTCAAAAGCTTTTTTGTGAGTAATATTATTACTGGTATCAATCTGCACTTCTCCATCACATATACATTATCTGTGCAATAAACTTTTAACTTTTCTCTTTCATTATAATCATGACGCACAAGATCCCAGAATTTTCTAAGATAATATTTATGTTTTTTCTGAGTTCAGGAAATGGTTAGTTCAATCTAGCAATTTATCATAATTATCATATCAAGTACTGTAGCAACTAACCTCCTTAATCCAAAAGATGCAACCTAAAAGATCGTTAGAATACCATCTAAAAGTGTACTCCTAATCCAAAAACAGTTGATTGAAAAGATCAGAATACATCTAAAAACGTATTCATAGTCCAAAGACAGCACAATCTAAAAGATCGTCAGAGTACCATCTAAAAGTGTACTCCTAGTCAAAAGATAGTGATCGAAAAGATCAGAATATTATCTAAAAAACATATTTCTAGTCCAAAGACGGTGCAATCTAAAAGATCATCAGAGGCACAAAAAGTTTTCTAGGTTTTTTGCTATAGCGCACATAAAAATGAGGTATATACTAACCTGATGAGTTAATAAAAAAGCAGTTTTTCTAACTTTTTCAATATTTGGGCTTTTATTTGTTATTACTTGAAGGCTCTTAAAGAATGTGCTGTTGCTTGGTCATAAGAAAGCTTTTTGTAATCATTTTTATAAGTATGAGCCCAGGATTCATGAAAAGGAAAAGTGTTCCAATTCACAACTTCAGTCTCATCAAAGTACTTATTTTACATTTTGGCTATAACTGAAATCGAAAGGCAGAAAGAAGTTTTGGAAAAGCATAAAATATGAAATTGACTTGAAACAACTCACAGTCACATGATATTAATTATCTCTGACGCACTAAAACTATTTCAGAATTTCAAGTATGTAAAATGCTCTAACATGGATTTAATAATTAATTCTGGCTTCATAAGTGATAGGCTCTTTTTCTTCACATTTCTCAGAAAAAGATAAATAGGATACATCAGTGTTCGGAAATGACCTGGTCATTTGACCATTTTTCGGATTAGGAGTCATTTGGTCAAAGGATTATGAATCCTTTGGCATTTGTC
>QKYT01001021.1:0-32464 GCA_003550305.1 Glomus cerebriforme | reverse complement strand
CACAACAAAAGGGATACGGAGGTGTAAAACGATCTGTTGGTAGTATGAAGAGTTTATCAGGAGCCGATGATATGGCGTATATGGAATTGTCTAGTAGTTCTAGTAGTCCAAGAACTATGAAGAAAGTTGATAAAAAGACTCAAGCCAAAGATCACCATCCTCTATTTAAGAAACAATGGTTAAAGGGTAGATAAATGGTAAAATTATAAAATTATTTACTTTTTTTTTTGTAGTATCAATATTTCTAAATAGATAGTGTATTTTAATAATAATTTTAGAAAAAATAAAAATATTAGCAAATCATGTTGATTGGTATTATAAACAATTTTATTTACATGACATTATTAAGTAAAAATGTTCTTAATGAATATTCTACAAATGATATTATTAAATAGCTATTAAATGTATTACAAAATCGATGTGGTGTTATTCCAATAATAAATATTTTCTGACAAAAAATTGATCTTTTTAAAATTCACATGCTTATCTAAATCTATTTAAATATTTCAAGGAATAATTAAAATTAAAACAATAATTGTACATAATAATTTTACTCGAAAAATTTTACAATAAGAAAAATATATGTATATTATTATTTCCTGATAAATATTTATTGAGGATAAGTTTATACATTAAGATGAAAGCGAAACTAAACCCATAAATGTCCTTTCAGTATCTTAATGATATTGTTTATTTATTACGACTGTTTCTTCTTACTGGTACTACTCCTGGTTTTGTAAGTTGATCTAATAGAACAGGTTCACGTCCTCTTGACTTACAAGCAGCTTCATATGCATTTGGAATTTCTCTTTTCATATTATTTTTCATTCCTCTGTCTTTTAATTTAGACAAATCTGTTTTTTCATCTCCCATAAGTATTACTTTATTTGCTGGAACCCATTTCCTAAGCATAAGTTAAAAAAAATAAATTAGTATCGATAACACTGATTAAAATCTTAAGTTCTCAAATTATACTAACCAACTACGATTGTAATTCTTCTTTCCGAATTTTCTTTCATCAAAAAAATGGACCAAGTATGTGTCTCCTTCTTTCTTATCTGCTCGGATTGCTGCTGTAATGTTTGCTTTATCTGGATCTGCAACCTACAAAAATGGTTATGAATAATTAACAAGAAGCCGATATATTACAGACAATAACTTATAAATTAAAAAAGTACCTCAGCAGGATACCAAGGAAACCCTTGCATTTTTGCCCAAACCAAAGAACCGAAAGGAATATTTGTGATTTCAGCGGTTGATGAGTCAATTGATCCTTTACGGCTACGTGTTTGTACAGTAAATTCCGAATTCAATTCACTTGGAGTAGTTACCAATGCAGCCTCGCTTATGATTTGACTGTTAGATCGACTACGCCTGACTATTTCTGAGGGTTCTGTTCCTTTTGATACTGAAAATTAGTTACATTTATTTTGTGATAAACATAACCAAGAATTAATAACTTACCAACTGGAATTTCGATTTCTTCATTTTCGGCCTTTAGTACCATTTCTGATAAACTGCTTTTACGAGACCTTGTTCGTGTAGCAATCACACTATCGTTGTCAACGACAGAAACTTGATATTCAACTTCATTAACGGGTTGAGCTTGTTCTTGAGTTCCTTCCCCCTCTTCCTCATCATCATCTGTTAAATAAATCCATCCTTTTGGCAATTTCTTGCCATCAGAAGCTTCTTTTGCTTTATATTCTTCAACTTTAGTTTCTTGTATTTTCAATGATGCAGTAGCTGATCTTGTAGTACGACTACGTAAAATGCGTGGTGATCCTTCGCCATTGTCTGTTGTATTTCCACGTGCTGCTTTTCCGCGCGTCTTTTTGGTTCTCTTTGGTACAATCTTCTTTTTGGATTCTAGAAATTTTAAAGGATCCGAATTATATGTGAATATTTCTGGATGTAATGGAACGTCCAGGACACCTTTTTCAGGATCTATATTTAATCCAGTATAATCTTGATCAGTCTTAACCAAAATGGGTTGTGATTGTGTTTGCAATTTTTTAGCAACCCGATAGTAAATCGTATCAGAAGTATTATATGTCATAGCGTTACGAAATACAAGTTCAAGATCATCCTAATTATCAAATAAAATAATTAGCAGTCCGAATAAAAAAATTTATATTTAAAAATTTAAGAATACCTTAAATTCTTGCATTCCATTACCGAGACTATATTCGTGTGCATCGATCTTTTTACGCATTGTTCCAAAGTCCATTGGATGCTTAATATGTATCAAATAATCAGGGACTTCTTCAATCGAAACTGGTTTTGCAAATATTTCATTTTTATCTAGTCTATTATGAAGTAAATACACTAATAAGTTAAATTATAAAAAGAATTAAATAATATTTAAATATTATATAAATATTTTACGCTGCAATTTCTTCTAATACAGGTCGAAGAATACACTCAAGAGGGAAAAGGATTGTCTCGAGATATTTCACTTGTAACTTTGTCTTCTTTAATTTTTCCTTTTCACGTCTGTGTACTAAATCTACCAACATTCTTACTTTTTCCAAATCCTTACGAAGATCAGTCATCGCCTGTATAATGAAATGACAGTAAACAGTTAATTATATATATATTTGTCGAATATAATATTTAAATGAATAATTTACCATATATTTGGCCCATTTTTCTTCCTCAGATTGTTTGTGGGCGGAAGCGGAAGCCGTCCATGGCTTTTGTTGAACAAAAACAGTTTATTAATAAATCCTCTAGAAATAAAAGTAAATAGAGTAATTACATACCTCAAGATGAAGTCTTTTCAATAAAGGAGCTCCACGTCGAGATTCTCTCTTTAATGACCAATATTTACAAATAGTAGCGATAAGCTCTTGTCTTTTTCGCAATGTGCCTTTTTGTCTTGCTAATACAGGTAATAACTTTTCCATTATAATTGCTGGCGCTATTGGTGCAGTATCAGTATAAGTGTGGTTGTACGCACGGGCAGCTTTGGAATTTTTATTTTCAACAGATTGAATAATCTTTCCATTTTCGACACTACGCAAAGCTCTGTTCATTTTACGGTTACTAGTTACATCATCTATTTGTTTTCGCTTCCTTGTTTTACGTGAATGCGATATTTCTGTCCTGTCAATATATTGGTCTTCCATATCATCAGCATCGCTATCACTTGGAATATAATCATCGGATCCATCAGTTTCATAGTCGACATCGTATCGGCGTTTCTTTCCTGTTTGTATGGGATCCATTAAAAGTTTTTGCGCAGCTGCTACCGTACTCAAAACATCGACCTGCTCTCTATAATCTCGCTGAAAGAATTAATATTAATTAGCAAGAAAGTTTAAACAATAAACAACAAATATTAAAAAAGAATTGTTATCATACAGGTGTGTGTTTATCACAATAAGCCTTCATAATATAATGATTATGATGTTCGTCAGGGAATTTCATCCTCATACAAAGTTTTGCCTTTCTTGCGCACGTTACATGGAAGGCTGTACAACAATGAGTATTTTGGCACTGTATACATGCGCCCATTCTCTTCTCACATATATAACATTTCTAATAAATTTTGATAAAAAAAAATTTATATTTAACTTCAAAAAAGAAAATACAAAAAAAGAAATACATTTACTTACCAATTTCCATCGTCCACGTGGAATTCCTTCTATATTGTCGATAGGTTCCATATATACAGTATTAGACAATCCAACTTCGGGAATCCATAAAGCACAGAGCAAATGTGCCCACCGATTTGTATTAGTTTTTTTAAAAGCACCTCCTTCGTTTGGGCAAAATATACATGACTAACAATAAAGAAATTCAAAAGTTTTATTTACCGAACAACTAGAATAACATTAACAAAAAACTTTAAAGGTAAACTTTACATAGTTCATACCACTGGTGTCTCTGGCGAAACTATACATTTACGACATAACCATTGTCCTTCAGGGATATAAGGAATTCCATAACAATCTATAATTCAATATTAGACAAAATTTGAATATTTAATAAATTAAAACAAATAATTATAATTATAAGATTACCTTGATGTACAGCAAGATTACATCCATCACAAAATACTATTGCATTACTGTTTTCACATTCCCCATCATCACAAATTGCACATGATGAATCCTCTGGAGTCATACTTTCTTTGTCTGTATTGCATTTCGGTAAATTTTTGGTCTAGTTTTAATATTGATAATATTAATTAGAATTATTTTTATATAGTAATTACCATAATAAATTAAATCAAAATAAGTTTAGATGACTTACTAAATCGAACCATTCTTTTTCCAATCGGTCAATAACAGCTTCAAATACATCAGCGGAAAGTTCGCCTAAATCTTCCTTCCTCCTTTCTTCATTTAAAGCTTTTAACCAGTAATCATCTATTTATGCATAATCCGGTAAGTAAAAATATCTTGCAAAATTTGTTTCGAAAATAAATAAATATTTGCCTTGTTCATCCATATCATATTCAACAATTTCCACAAGCTCTTTTTCCGACAATTCTGATAATAAGAAATATAATAAGAATTTTATTTCTAGTACTCTCTTACTATAAATATTTTTTTTTGTATAACGTACCGACATGACGAATATAATGTCCTTCCGGTCTTATAAAAGGTTCATCGGGATCTTCTTTAATGAAATTGATACGTTTAAATGTAGGAACTGGAAGTTTTTTAACCGGTGGCGGTTGTACAATTGGGGTATTATCCTCCACGGTTGTGATAATAGATGAACACTCCGCAATAACTATATCTTCATTTTTCATTCCATTTTCTATCATTTTAGCATTCTCGGCTGTAAGTGTCCAATCCATTTCCCTATCAACTGAGTCATTGACTGTCACATCACCATTAGTATCCGGTAATTTCACTATATTGTTTCTTAAGTTTATTTGCATTTCTTCTTGTTCATCATCATCAATTGTTTCTTCATCCATATCTTCATGAGATGAAGCTTTAAAACTTGCGGTATCATCATCATCATCTTGATCTTCTTTTTCATCTCTATTAAAAGACGAATTCTCCGTAAACAATTTAGGGGATGAAATCTTCGAACTTGAAGATTCTTCACCCATTGAAATATCTGCAAAATCTTTGGGTGTGAATGTTTCTTCCTCAAAATTCTTTGATAGTGAAGCAAATGAATCCAGAGAACTCTCAGAACCTCTGATAGAAGGTGCATTGCTTATTGATGACAACATTTCTTGTTCCTGATGATGATTGTTCAAGAATATAGATGTTTGTTCAGTTTCTTCAAATTGAATCTGTTCTGTTGTTGAATTAGAAATTGTTATATTATTTTCAATAATTGGTTGATGTTCACTTACAGCACCATTTTCCTGTGTTTGTACTACATTATTTTCATCTTTGGCCGCTATTTCACCACTATCTTCTTTCATTATCATCGTCTCCATAATTTCCTTCTCTTCTTGATCCTCATCAAGATCCTTAGAAGAAACATAAACCACAACTAATTTTTCATCTAATTTTAAATCAGGATAAAATTTATCATAAGGTAGTTCTTCTCTGGGAGGTTCTTCAACAGGAATTATTCGACTTTCATTTACTTCTTTCGATGTATTAATGATTTCTTTATTATTTTTATTCCGTGTTTTTGATGTCTTTATGAGTTTGTTTTTCTTGCTAGCACGTTTATTATAAGTTCTAGTAGAACCACCACCCCCACTGCTAGCATTACGAGGTTTATGTGCAGTAGATCTATTCGCTCGTAATACTATTTTATTACGAGTATGAGTAATCACAGGTTCAATCGAATGTTCACGTGAAGAAGTACTTTCTTTAATTGGGTCCATATTTTCTTTTTGAAAAAAAACAACTTAAGTTAAAGAAAATCTAGAAGTTTTTTTAAAATAATAATATAAGAAATTAGTGAGAACAATGTGAAAGTCAAATAGATCTGTTGTTTAAAATTTAAACATTTCGATCAAATCAATTACCTTCTGTTGCAGCAAAATTTAGATTTGTATCCAATAAACTTGCTACACTAGAGTGGTTTTATTTGTTCTAATTTGAAAGAATGTTTAACAAACAAACCAAAGATACTTGTCAATAATTTCGTAATTCTTCGTGAAAAGGAAGCTTTTTTTTTCGATTACTTAACAGTAGAGTGTTATGAAGCAGTTACGGCTCTTTAGCGGCATTGTATACTGGTTACACAGGGATTTATCATTACAAATCATGTGGATAAATGAAATTGATTTGAGTCTAGACTAACGTCGACCTCGGACTTTTGGTGTAGCATATGTAACGCTCTAGTCACGAGATCGAATAATTTGTATTTCATAATACAAAAAAAATTAAGGTTTATCTTCGAAGGTACAGAATCTCATATTAGATGTTCCTGCCGCATAAGACTTTATATTGATGTTACCGGCTAAACTACTGTTTAAAGATGAAGTTTCCTTGCCTCACAGCTAATAAATGGGTCAATTTATTTCACTTAATCCCAAATCTGTTATAAGTAGCATGTGAAAATAATATTTTATGCCCAATAAGATTTCCAATTGAACTTTGTACTTATTCCTACCTGATTGGCTGTAATGTGTTTGAATATGATTTGTTTATTTTTATACTCTATTTTCTATTTTTTTTTTTTTTTNTTATAAATAAAATGCCAAATATATATAAAATACTAACTGTTTTTTTTTAAATAAGTTATAATTGTTATAATAATAGAAATATAAATTTTTTAATACTATTATATTAAAATCAAAATATAAATTTTAGTACTTTTTATTTAATTATTTAATAAACATATTTTAAGTTAAAAAATTTTTGCAGTTTTTTATTATAATTAAAATAAAAATAGTATTTTATATTATTAATTTAATATATCATATATTTATATAATAAAAAAAATTTAAATTTTAATACACATATAAATCCAGAAAATTAATATATAACTCATAACTAATTTGTACCAAAATTAATACTTTTTGCTAAAACAGTTTTTTGCAATTACCATATTTTGCGGTAATTAAGCATTCTTTTTTTTTGTTATAGAAGTGCTTAGTTTCAGTAGATACTTTTTAACTGCGCCAATAAATCTTTTTTATTTTCAGTTGCAAATTGAATGGCCTAAATCAGTGATGTGCATTTTATGCTTTCAATAGTAAAAAACTTGATTGGAAACTTCNAATCCAAATAATTTTATTAGAAAATTATGTTTTCAAGTCTTCCAATGGTATTTCCAATAGTGATTCCAATCTTCCAAGTACACATCACTAGCCTAGGTTGAGATTTAGGTCAAACTATTAAATTATAAACTTATTTTTTAAAAAATATCCTATAAGCATAAAGACTTAGAGTATATACTTCTTTTTTTTATCTTTTATTCGCATTTAACCTAAAAACCCAAAAAAATTTAGGTCTGAAAGGTCAGAATTTATTATGTAATACAAATGATCAGCCTTATTAAATTAACCTTCAAACTGACTGAAAAATGCAACTGACTGGAATTAAAAAGAGCTAATAATACTCATATGCTCCTCGTAATGCAAGTCATATGTATAACCTGTTTTATTCATATTTTACAAAAAAATATAATTAAAAAAGCTGTTAAACAAAGATAAGTTAAACAAATTAAACAGGCTACTATACATAAACAAGCTAAACTAGCTATCAAATATTAGCAAATTAAATGTAAAAAAATCACTACAACTAGACATTTATATTTTATTAAATAAAAAAAGAAAGTTGTAGCTTATGCTAAGGATAATGGAAAAAATCCAATAGTGAGACATTTTCAACTTGATACTAACATGGTTAGTTATTAGATGAAGGCAAGCAAAAATAGACAATTGAAACAAAAAGATATGCTTTAAAAGTTAATTTTGACTGAAAAGCATTTTACCTTAAAGCTAAAAAAAAGTTATACAATTGGGTTATAGAACAGTGAAAATAGGATTTGAGATGTATAAAAATTTGGTTAATACATCACTATAAGCTAGGTATGAATTTTTTCTTAATGTATGTTTATTTTGTATTAATTACGTATTAATTGCAATTTATTATTCTTTATAGTTTCAAAATAATCACTTTAGAAGATGATCCTTTTTTTTTTGAGATTAAGTTAAATCTTTCTATGTATAATAGTGAGTTCATTGATTTTAATGAAAAGAATTATTGGAATTAAATAAATAAAACTTTCACAACTAAGTCACTTTTAATAAATAAATAAAATAATTGTTTTACATCATTTGCAATACATTTGTTACATTCCAATTTTTTATAAATATATATCAAAACTTTATAGAATGCTTATTTTAGAGTCTATTTAAAATGCAAGTATGCTTATTATTAATTTCAGAAGGTGCTTTATAATAGCAAAATATGGTATCTTACCATTTAGTAATCTGATTTATATTAAACATTTTTTTTTGTTTTATAAAATTTATTTAGAATTACATTTTTTTAAAAAAAAAGAATAATTAAATTAAACTACTGAATGATAAGATA
Source organism: Glomus cerebriforme (assembly GCA_003550305.1). NCBI lineage: Eukaryota > Fungi > Glomeromycota > Glomeromycetes > Glomerales > Glomeraceae > Glomus > Glomus cerebriforme. The sequence continues at coordinate 23,987 of QKYT01001021.1, read as the reverse complement.
ATTGCAAAAAAAACTGATTTTTAACTTTTAAATTTGGTTTAATTTGCTTAAAATTCATTAGTAAAAAAAAATTATGAGTTGTTTTAATTAAAATACTGAAATAGTTTTAATATACTATTTTTATCATTAAATAATTATAGAATTATGGCAATTTAATGTATTACAGTATAAGCTTTATATATTGTAATTAATTCTGACAGCAAGTATAGTTAATGTAAAAGAGTCTACTAAATTCAAAAATGATTAGGCTTGATACATATTGCATCTCTATAAACCTCTTATCAATGGTCAGAAAGTAGTTGTATCAATTATAAAAATTTAAATCTTCTTTGATATCTTCATATTAGAAGATGAGTCTCCACTGAGTCTCCAGATTTGTTTAAAATAAAAATAAGAGCAATTTTTTTTAATATAATAAAATAGTTCAAAATAGAGCATATAAAGGCATATCCATTTCATAAATATTATACAGAAAAAAGCCATACTTGTGTATTTATATAGTTAATACTAAGTAAAGAAAATTAGCTATGAAAGCTATTCAAAAGAAAAAATATATAACTGCCTATAACCAATTCACTTATTATCATAAAGTAGCTTATGAATATAGTATTTCACTTTCAGGATGGTCATTTTTAAGAAATTATAAATATATTTCAAGAGAAGAAAGTAATCCTCTCTATATATATAAATTTTATATTTTAATAAAGAATTTTCATTCCATAAAAGACCTAGCAATATTAAAAGATCACTTTTCAATTTCAGCACTTATAAGAGATCGTACATTTGTTCTTATATGAAACAGATTTCTATATAGTTCATGCAGAATAGGTGAATTTCCTGTGGTTTAGTATAATAAAGATCAGGTTTTTACAATTTATGTGACTTTTTATTGGAAGAATAACCTAAAACCTTTGAAGCAGATTTGCCTAGTCAATATAGAAATAACACCAGATCTATAATGAATAACGATTATATGCAGATCACAAGCTAATTTACTAAAAGCTTTTGCATTATATTGGAAAGCATTTGCTTCAGATATACAACTTGAATTTAATGATTTGCAATATAATTGACCTTTCATTATGAAAAAAGCTAAAAGCTTTAACTTATTAAATGAATGTGAAAACAAATAAGTAAACATCAAGATTGGAAGGAGACTTCTGAATGCATTTTACAATGGAATTATTATGAAAGGTTAGGGAAGTTAAACATTACCTTACTTTCAGATGATGAAACTATATCAAATAATGAAGAAAATATGGAGGAAGAATTTAGACGAAACCTCATTTTAATCAAAATTAGCTTAGAAGAAGTCTTTAGATCTTCCTTTCTAAAATTACCTAGATGCATGCCAATTGATATATGTGCATATTTTAAAAGGTTTTATTTTCATTCAGAAGTGAAAAAAGAAAGTTTGCTTAAATTTTACTTAAAAATATGTAAACTTAATAGCAAAACTGACATGCTTTTTAATAGATTATGAAAATATTATTCAGATGCAAAAGAACAGTTTTCTGATATAACTGTTAAAAATATATATGAAGTGCCAAATTATTGTATTATAGATGCATTATTTTATTAGTTAAATGCGATATAATTAATGATTATAGGAAAGTCACTTCTATAGCTTATATACAGTATCTTTGTTTAATTCACATTATCAGACAAATAGAATGAAGATGCGAAACTTTCTAGGTACTTATATCATTAAATGTAATATGCTATTTAGTATGATAGAGGTATGCTCTGAAATCTGGTCAATCTGGATATCCAGTTATTCATCTGAAAATTGATTAGATTCAGATTGATTTATTTGTACCACCAAATTAACCAGATGGTTCAACAGATATCTGATCAATCTGATGATCCATTTATATCACCAGATTCACTGGATCTACCAGATTTTTTTATAAAACTTTACATACTGTAATTGAAGGTAGAAGAGTCCCTCCTATAAAAAGAAAAAAAAGAACATTAGTAACGTTCTTGTATTGAATTATAATAAAAAAAACTACCTTCCTACCCTCCTTTATCCCATTTACCTCCAGGAGCTGAGCTGAAGAATTCGTTCTTACAAAAAAGAAAAGAAAAATGAATGTTAATAAACGTTCTTGTATAATAAAATAAAAAAGAAACACCCCTCTCCGTTCCTATTTACCTCATTTACTTCATTTACTTTCAGGAGCTGAGCTGAAGAGTTCATTCTTACAAAAAAAGAAAAAAAATGAACGTTAATAAACGTTCTTGTATAATAAAATAAAAAAAACACCTTTCTCCTCCACCCTCCTTTTACCCTATTTACCTTCAGGAGCTGAGTTGAAGTGTTCGTTCCTACAAAAAAGAAAAAAAAGAATGTTAGCAACGTTTTTATATTAAAGTTTAATAACCACTCTCCTTCAATTACCTCCAGGAATCGAGCTGAAGTGTTCGTTCCTAAAAAAAGAAAAAAAAAGAATGTTAGCAACGTTCTTGTATTAAAGTTTAATACCCTCCCCCTCAATTACCTTCAGGAATCGAGTTGAAGTGTTCATTCTTATAAAAAAGAAAAAAAAAGAACGTTAGCAACATTCTTGTATTAAAGTTTAATAACTACTCCTTCCCCTTCAATTACCTCCAGGAGCTGAGCCAAAGAGTTCGTTCCTATAAAAAAGAATAAAAAAGAATGTTAATAAATATTCTTATGTATTAAAATAAAAAAAAAACCTAAAAAAATAAAAAAAAAATACTGGATTTGATCAGATTATCTGATCAATCCGGTTAATCCAGTCATCCGTATAATATCTGATCAATCTGGTATTATCTAACAGATCCATCCAGATTATCTGAAATCCATTCATTTCTTAATCTAAATTATCCAATTCATTTAAAAATAGATGATGGATTGAATGAATTTCACTGGAGTATATCTCTATAGTACAAGATAGTGTAAAAATATAAAAAAAGATAAGTACCCTGACATATACTACTTTTCAGTAAAATTAAAAAGCCATTGTCAAAATATTTCGTCATAGGCAAAATTAATTATAATAGTCATAATTTTTACCAATAAAACATATGAATTATATCAAATTACATCTTTATGTTACATCAGTTACAATTTAAAAAAATTTATTTCACAAGAAAGTATACTCTGGCATATATGTATTTCTGTCTAAAAAAGAGATTGAGATAAAAAGACTTGTAATAGGCTCAATTTTGCATTATTATATTTAAGTTTTATTATGGCCTATAATTTCTTCTCAAAAAAAATTATACTAAACAAAGAAGAGGCTAATAATGTACAAAAAAAATGGAAAAAGATTATATAAAATTAAGTTTTCATTTAATAGTTGCACTCTTTATGCCTGATCTATTCGGCATGATAATTGATCTGAGAAAAAAGGATTATATCCTACCATTCTAGAGGATTTATTTAATAAATGAGTAGAACTTAAAACACAGCTTGTCTCATTAGAAAAAAAAAGGAGTACCTCAGAAAAATAATAAGTTCAGCTAAAGAAAGAGGTAAAAGAATTTCAGAAAGCTTAAATTCAGAATACTCATCCATATATTTTGATTATAACTGTTTGAATTTAAGCAGTTTGCTTTGAAAGTATATATAAATACTTTTTACGGTGAAGCAGGAAATAGCAAATCCCCATTCTTTTTTCGTGAATTAGCTAGAAGAATCACTTCTATGGGTCAATACAATATTAGTCTTGTTGCTAAATTTATATCTGAAAAGGTTTTAGAATAAAGTATGGTAATACTAATTCTCATCTGTCTGAATAAATATTATGAAATATGCAATAGCTAGAACTTTTAATAAAAAAAGCTTTCCAAGGAGAAATACTGAACTGAAATGGTTAATATTACTATGAATGTGATAAAAAAGTTGTATAATCAAGTAAATGCTTATTTTAGGATAAAAAATGGCACATCTTATCTTAAGATGACATATGAAGAGATATTATTTTTCATTTGTTTGGCAAGAAAAAAGGAATTTTATTAATTTCGGCCGGAATTACCGAATTAGGAAAAAACCAGGCAATGTATAAATGTCTCATTCCCATGTAGATCTAGAGAGTATTAATTCTGGTCAAATCGAAATTTTTACTGCGTTTTGATTAGTTATTGTTTGCGTAACCACATGGAAATTTACCAAATTGGTGTGATAAGTAAAAATTTTTTGATCACATGATCACATCATCCTGGAACCTGGATGCCATATGTTGTCACCTGATTTTTTTAATCGAACAATAGTCATTGTATTTACAAACAATAATTACTAGCACTATAGGTTCCACAAATTGATCACCGATGATTAATAGCAAAATTTACAAGTGAAAAAAAATTTTTTCTTTATTTCTGAGGCTTTTTTGTAAACCTATTTTTTTTTCTAATTTTATTATATACAGAAGTTTTTGCGAAAATATTTCACAAAAACAATACTAAATAATTATATATATATATATATTTATCATCAAATATATGTTTATCTACTTGTTTTCAATTTTACATATAATTAATTTTTGACACATTAATAATTTTGTCTACCTATTTTTGCAATATTACTTTATATTAATTTTTTTACATACATATATAATATATATATATCTTTATCATCCCACCTTGGCAAGTTTTGGCGATTACTACCGTCAATTACATAGGTGACGGCGACAAGTTAAGGAATTCGCTCAGCGAAAACGCAGAGCCTGGTGTTCTTGTGCAAGATGCTGATCTAATTTGATGTGGTGGAGTACTAGGTACCTCTATCACAATAGGAACTTGCGAAGCGGAAGCTGCATCACTTGCCGCCCAAGCATCCAATGATGCCTGATAGGAAGAAGGCTTTACTTCCATATTATCACGTTCTATCTTAGGTTTAATATCTGTCACTCGTTCTTTATATTTTGGACTTTTTCGAACTCGTTTGTTGACAGAAGCACCATATGTAGCCCATAAGTAATCAAATTCCTGACCAGGCGAGTTAGCCGCAAAACGGTTCCTTATCGATGGGGAGATGTCAGCTAAAAGCTGATTGTACATCGTTCCTGGTGTCACATTGATTGTATGCGCTGTTGGGTCAAAATCTTCGAACATTTTATCGACGTCAAAATCTCCATGTTCATTGATATCTCCGCATTCACGTACTCTCTTTTTTGTTCCCTTTACAGGAGATTGCGGCCTTTCTTGTTCTTCTACTTGTTGTTGGCCAAACCCAGTAAAGGACAACCCTGAGATTATCGTGCGCGGCGAAATGACTTGTAATCCAGGGATCGTATTTGATAAGGATGCAGTTGACGTTGTAATTGTTGGAGTTGTTTGTTTTCGCAACCTTTTGTTCGTCTTCGTGCTCATTCTTTTTCCTTTACCAACATTCTTTACTGTTCTTTTGTTAACATTTTTTGATGTTTCTATCACATTATTTTCATTGACTGGAAATGCTTTTCGCGCTTGAACAAGCGCCGTACTTCCTGGGTCACATGTACCTCTGTTAGCCTCTGCTTGTTTCCTTTTTTCTTCATAAAGAGCTTGGCCCCGTTCCTTAATTGAAGAAGAAAAAGGAGTTTCGTCTTCATCATCAGATGGCCAGTCGGACTCCAGGAAGGCTGCTATAATGTTTGATCCATATTTCGATGAACCTTGTGATATTGGACGAAATGAAGAAATATTCGGATCCAGATTACAGGAAACCGAGGGATCATTGGTTGAATAATCAGAAGGAACTGAAGGATCGAGTTCTTGATAGGAATTGCTACCATTTGAAAGATCTCGTTGTATTGCTTTTATCGTTGTACAATCAGATCGAGGATCAGATAGATCTTGTGTTGAGGAATAAGTTGTTGAGAAATTAGGCGCGTTAGTTGATCTTTGTCTTGAAACTATGGATGAGTGTGACGGAATATATAAACGGGATGTTTTGGTTGGATTCTTAAGCATTGTAGAATCATCATTTACATTAGTTTCAGGAACTTCACTATATTCATCGTTAGAGGAATAATCAAGAAAATCAAAATATTCTGTATCTATTCGTGTAGAATCCTCAGCGTTACATGTAAGTCTTATATTATCTTTATTAAGATTTTCCATCTTCATCTTTTCTTCAAACAGTTGTGTAACTGTTGCAAGATTATAATTCTGCCAGCCGTTCTTGTACTTGTATGATGCATATTGTAGATAGAGTAAGATGTCACAAGCGATCTATATGATGGACGAAGACACTTATTAGGTATGATATTTCAAGAATATGCAATATATATATATATTTCACCTCACTCTTTGAGTGGTATAAAAAAAAAGTTTCATATAAATATAATTTACCTGATGATCGTTGCATCCGTCATTTTCGGCATCTTCACGAGCCAATTTAATTAGTTTAACCAAGTCATCTAAATGTTGTTGTTCAGTAGTGTTTTGTTGTGGATTCATTTTGAGAACTTTAATAACGCAAACTGAGAAAGAAAGTACGAAAGGTTAAAAAGTTTATAACGCGACAATAAGAAAAGGGTTGAATAAGAAATTATAAATAACCACATAAAGAAATTAAAAGAACAAGATTTTTAAATTTTAAAAACTTTCAAAGATTTTTTTTTTTTTTCCTATTATCCCAATATAAGATATATGTTTGTATTTTACCTTTAAAATTTATTGAGGTTATGAATAAGAAGCAGGAAGAAAAAAATTTTTTTTTTTTTTGTTCTTCAAAACTCGCAAAAAGCGCGTTTAAATATTCTTTTTTTGAGTATCCGAGTAACCAAAAAAAAAAATATATATATATATATATATACACCCCTGCAAATTTAACTACTGATAAAAAAAAAATCAGATTGATTCTTTGTATCTGTAGAACGGTACATTGAGAAAGAATATTATAGTAACTTGAACTAGACTCCCATATGACTAATACAATGGTCCAGTATAGAAATTTAACGAACGAGTAAAGTTTTATTTCACTTGACTAGATCATGTACAGTGTATGCATCACAATTCGAACTGGTTTACTGATTTGGTCCCTGAGCATGCAAAATAAACGTAATTTATAAATGTTTCAAATTTAATCGAACGGAGAATATTCCAAAATTGTCAACTTAATCAATTAATTACGCGTCACATCTCCTCAATATTAACGTTAATGATTTCTTTTAGGTACTGCGCCTCGATTAAAAAGACTAATAATATAAATAAATAAATAAATAAATAAAAATTATGGTCGGACGAAAGATATATTTAACATATTTGATGATTTATGATGTATCCGAATATAATAATAAAGTTATAATTTGAAAAATCTAAAGAAATCTTATGCAAAAGGTAAAAGATATTTGAGTACTATTTATTTTATTTCAATAAATATATTACGTATTAATAATAAATTATTTTCGTTCTTTTATTATAATATAATTCAATTAATTATAATTTATTAAATTATAAATAATTTAATCTTTTAATAATTTATATTAAAGTCATCAAAAAATTTGATAATTTTACAAACTTTTTAACTTAAATTTTCGGTAATAGATCTAAAACTCGCCATCATTATCCAAATTTGGATAAATGTAACATGTCATTGCATAAAGATTCATAATTACTCTCCGCAGTAGGAATTTAATTCGTCACTTTGAAATAAAAAAAAAAATGGGATTTTTGTATGATATTACCCCTTTTAGCTTAGCACGGAAAGATTCAAGGGATAATAATTGAAAACTTATAACTTTAATGTAATATAAAGGTTAGTTCATTATACTATAAAAAATTATTCAGAATTGATACTTTTTACTAGTTATTAATAAAGTTAATATAAATATTGTAAATTTGTAATCGATCGTATGGCACCATTTGACGAAAAAATACTGGATATCTATTTATTATTTATTATTTTTTGTATTTATTATTTATTGTATGATTTTATTCAATAAGCCATTTCACGTGATATTATAATTCTGGTCAAAATCTTCAGTTTATAATTCTTTTATAATGTTGGTCAGATTTAAGATCAAATTTTAAAATTCAAATCAATTATTGATAATGATAATATCATTCCTTTTATAGTCATTATAATTACTAATCGAAATCTTTTTTTTTTTTATAAAAAAAAAAAGGGAAGTTTTTTTTAGAAGCTCCTTTTAATTTCACGTTTCTGTAAGTTTTTTTTTTTACTTTTCGTTTATAATAATTAACTATTATAACATTTCATTTAGAAATTAAGAACGATTGAAAAACTGAAATTAGTTTAAATTTTATTAAAAGCATATCTTTCTTAATAAATAATATGCGGTCTAAATGCACGCAAAAAAAAAAATTGATGCCGCAGATCATCAGATCGTAACGCGAAATAAACTGGTGTGGCGAATGCCATGTTTTGCTGAGCCGTTTTCAAGTTTAGTTTTTGTACGGTGAAAGATATATTATTATTAATCCACAATTTCTTTTTTATCCCCATCATCTGCTAACATATGATGTTTAAGATGTGATACAATTTTTTTTATTTAATTATTTTAATGATATCATGATAAAAGTAAAATATTAAAATGAGTCTCACAGAACATCATCATTGGGTTTCCCGCTTGCCAAGAGACAGGATTTGCGGCTGGTTTACAAAATATTCATAACCATAGGGGCTTGTATATGTAGATTATACTAACAATTAACTAAAACGTTTAAATGTTTATGACGTTTGCTTTTTAAGTGACACATGAAACTAACTTTATAACTGAATTAACTGAATTTCTTACTCTTAATATTAAGGTTGGTTTTCTTACCTTTGACTTATTTTCGTTTTTCTCTATCTTATGTTTTGTTTTCTCTTCTGCTAATTTTCTCAAGTTGTAAAAAAATTTTTTACAAACCTTTTTTTTTTTTTTTTTTACTTTAAAATTTTCTCGGTATTTTATTTGATTTTTATTGCTTTATTTCGCGATTCAAATTTTTTTCCCATCAATTATCACCATTAAAACCGTCAAATTGTCTTCAATCAACGCCTCATCAGGGGCGCTCAAGAAAACCATCATGGGACAAGCACAGGACAAGTTTATGGACGACCAACTCGAAAATAATATACAAGATTCCAATACGGTTGAAGAAAACTCTGTGGTCACTGAGTCAACTTTTACTTTGGTTGCATCCGACTCAAATATTCACCATAACTTTAGCTTTTCCTCACAAGATTCACATTCCCAAGGTATTAATTTCAAATTCCGTGTCTATTGATGCAGATCTCGATGGTATTCAAAACCGTACAAGTTGTTATTCTTATTTCTAAAAGTAAAAAATATATATATTATTATATATATTGTTGTTGGAGGAGGAGGAGGAGGGTATTGACGGTTTTTTTTTCAGATAATTTTACCATTCGTCTAACAAGTTCTAAAACTGTAGATTTTACAAATAATTCGCTTGCAAGTACCCTCGCAGGTTTAACAATTCATGAAAACTCGAATTCAGATAATAAACCTGCTACTTCGATAATACAAGCAACGACTGTTAAAAATACTGTTAAAGAAAATCTTAATGAATTATCGAAAACAGTTGAGGATGATAACAACGATGACAATATTAATAATAATAATAATTATAATTATAATAATAATAATCAAATTACAGAAATTACTATTAACACATCATCAAATTCAATTGATTCAATAAATAAAAAGTCTTCTAAAGAAATAAAATCAACTTTAGCTGATGAAGCAGAATATACAATACCTCCTTCTATTGCCGAAGATGTCTTACGAGAAATGTTAGCAAATAAACCTAGTCAAGAATTATTGGAAGAATTGGAAACTTCACCTGTAAATACAAACGGTAAAGGTGATAATTCATCCTCTAAATTTAAAGGAGATTCTGTAAACCATGAAAAAATTGGTGAGTTCTCTGAACCGACTAAAAATAGTGTCAAAAAGAACAATTTGTTAATCTCGTCTGGCACGATAGATTCCCCTTTCCCTTCCAAATTTACTTTCCCAAATATTGCGGACAAAAATTTCTTTGTACCGAATTTTTCAAATCCTCCTGTTACTACTACTTCTCCCTCATTTTCTTTCGGAAATCCTTCCGAATTATCGTTACAAAATCCTTTTCAAAGTCCTTCCATTTCTTCTTCAAATGTTACCACCGCTAATACTTTACAACAAAAAGAACAACAACGACGCGTGACGCTACAATGGCATCCTCCGGTATTGGATAAATTTTCTCCTGTATTATCATCAAAAACACCTTCGATAACGATGCCTTCGAGTTCAATATGGCCTCCTTCGATTAATACTACCTCTCCGACCGATACACAATTTTCGAATTCTAATTTATTATTTCCACAGTTTACGGGTTCTTTTAAATTTGATATGAATTCAAAAAATCATATTATTGGGACTCAAGGATCTTCTAATGTTCCTTCACCTCTGATTCCTACTACTACTAATGATGAAGATAATAATAATGACAACAATAATAATAATCATAATAATAATATTACTACTACTACTACTACTATTACAACAGTTCCTATGAATTTTCCTTCTACGACTATTTCAAATGCTCCACCGATATTATCTTCTAACGCATCAACATCGAGAAAAGGAATGCATCCTAATGTTGGTACAGGAAGGACGACGACTTTATATGTATCGGCAAAACCATCGATTAAAACAGTTTCAAGTACAAGTGATAGTAATAATAGTGGAAACATGCAAACACCTTTATTAGTTTCACCCACATCTACTATGAAAAAATCATCAATGAAATTTGGTGATATAAATATTTCTAGTACATCATTAACATCCGCAACAGCATCAGCTAAAGGAATTACAATTAGTGTTAATAATTCTAATAGTAATTCAAGTTCTTCTTCAACAATACAAACATCTCCACCACCTAGAGGATTTATTCATAATGCGACGAATGCTCCTACTCAAAGACAAATTAAAGAATTACCAAGGAGAGCTAAATTTCGTCCAATATCAAAAGGAAATAATATTCCAAATGATGAAAATAATATTAGCAATAATAACAATAATAATAATATATGTAAGAATGAATCTATAGTAAATGGAGGATTTAATATAAAGAGTGAGAAGATTGTTTCACAACCATCATTACCTATTATTCCACCGTCCCCACTGTTTTCGTTTTCTACACCGATTAATTCTGAGGACGATGATGATTTCGATGCGGAAGAAGATGATGGAAATAATGTTAATGGACATACAGATTGGCTGGACAATGCTAATAATAAAAAGAAACGAAAAGCATTACAAACTGTAGGAGGTGGTTCAGCTACAAGTGGAGGAGTTGGTGGGGTAATGAAAACTTTAACGGCAAAAGAACGTGCAAATCCATTAAGAAGGGTTGAAAGAAGATCAACGCAGCGTAGTAATATTGTAAAATCATCTTCTAATTGTGATCCTATGTTACCATTTGATAGTAAAAGTGTTAGCAAAGAATTAAATGGCATGAGACCACCACAAACAACGTTTGATTTTTCATTTAAATCAATTTCTGAAAAATCGGCGGCAGCAGCAGCAGCGAGTGTAAATGCGGCTAGCGCTAAACGATTGGCTGCTGTTTCGCCAATACAAACGATGAATGCAAAGAATGATCCATTTTCATCATCGTTATTCCTTCAACAATCGTCTTCTACAGTTACAACTGTGGTTGTACCTAATAATACAAAGAAAAAAATTTCAACAAAACGAGCAGCTCCGTCTTCAGCATTATTTAAAACTGAGGATGTGACATCTGTTAATAATAATCATGTACATCCTCAATTTGCAAAGACACTAAAATCACTACCACCACCACCACCATTAGCGGCTACACCTAAAAGGTTGCCTAATGCTAATCGGAAAAAGAATAAGAAAAAAGCACAAACGGCCGCAAATAATAATCAAAATATTCAAAATCAGCATCCACCACCACAACATCCTCATCAACATCCTCACCAACATCATAATCATCATCATCAGCATCATCACCACCCACATCATCAGCAGCAAGATGACACTTCTTCAACTTCCGGTTCTGTAGATATTCAACATACTCCTAATAATAATGCAAGACGTAAAATCAAATTTCCAGAAAAAAGTGGAGATTGGATTTGTATGTTCTGTGAATATAAACTTTATTATGGGGATGGAAGACGATCAAGACGACGGCCGAAAAATAATATGAATGTTAATAACGGAGATGGTGGCGGAGGGTTTAATACGCCAAGTGATGGAGGAATAGCACCAGCTCTGACGACTTAATTTTATTGTTCATATAAATAAAATAAGGTGGGTTCGTTTGATTTTTTTTTTTTTTTTTTNAAAAAAAAAAATATTATATAATAATTGCAACTCATTAACTAATATGTATATTTCTATGTAGTAACAAAAGAATTTTGATATTTAATATTTATTTCTTTGTTTTCTATGGACTTTGTTAGACAAACAATCACATTATGGAAAAAGGAAGAAACACAACGCGTCACGTTGATTTAGCATTTTAAGGGAGGTTTATATTCATTTTATTATTATTTTATTACTTTTTTATTATTTTATTCGCATTGGAATTTTCATGTTCCTTTTTAGTACCGAGAAAGGAATATGATATCTAGTGGTTATGACTCGTAATTTCTTTTCTCATTCAAGATTAGAATTTGCGATCAATTGAACAAAGTTTGATGCAGCAATTGCTGTACCGGCTTCTTTAATTATCTCATTCTCTTACTTCCTCTTTATCGCGATATATCAACACGTGAATAAATTATACGCCCTTAATAGTAGGTATAATTCAATAATTTTTGTTTGTTTGTGTTATTCTTCCTTCCCCACCCCCCTTTTTTTAAGCTGCTTTACTTATTTGTAAGGTGATTGCTTTCGAAATGTAACTATAAAAGAAAAAAAATAAATAAATAAAGACCGAGTTTTTTTTCCTGAGGGAATCGATTGCTGGTGTTTATATTATTCAGTTGTAATAAGATAACGATTAATTTAATAATGAATTAATTTTATGAATATCTTACCAATATTACAAGACTTTTAATTGTATTGGTCTAGTCATTTTTATCGAAATCCCGAGATTTTTTTATTTTATCAAGATTGGGAAATCTATATGATTATCTGTCGATCGTCATGTTGGTTTATTCCCGAAATTAAGAAATGATCGCCATTAGATTAGGTTTTAAACCCGTGGCTTTTTGTGGCAATTGCTAATTCCACGTGACTTAATTCAGTGTTACGTTTAGCTAACACTGCCAATTATATTATGTACTACAATAAAACGTGTTTGCATATTATTGGATGAAGAATCGTTCTCTCCCGAAGATCAATTCGAATTAAAAGTTATAATTGCATTTATAAATTTTGTAAAAATTTAAAGCTTGGGAAGTTTGGAATTTCAAGGAAGATGAGGCGATTATTAGCGCCACGAATTTTTGCATTTGTAATTTTAACGTTAACTTTATTTGTGGAATTAGTATCAAGTTTATATGCTAATCAAGCAGGAGTAATTGATTGGTATGAATTTGAAGTTTAAGAAAAGCTTTCTAAAAATTTTTTTTTTGTGAAATTCTCACAAAGATTGTTTTCATAGGCACCATCAATACATTGGTACTCCGAAAGTCTCATTTTTTCATAAGTTCGTTTCTAGAGGAGCTTATGTTTTAATAGCTTCCGATCGTAACGTTTTGGCGTCAATTAATGTTCGTAGCGGGAATATTGGTTTGTATCACGTGAATCAAAGAATGTTTTCAATTTTATATAAAAAATTTCTTTTAGTTAAAAAAATGTAAAAAAAAAAAACAAAATAAATTTTGACAATTATTAAACATATTAATATTTCTTCTAGATTGGCGGCAAGTCTTTGATGAAAATGAAAATATTTTAGCTTTCAAGGGTTATGAAAATAGTAAGTTATCAATCTTGTAATTCTTTAGTATTTCGGTAAACAACGTATGGTAATGATTGATTCTTTAAATATGGTTTTAGCCGCTATTTCTGTATCCCAACGAGATAATGATTACATTGTTCGATCTTGGGAATCACATTCAGGATTTATGTTATGGGAAAACAGAATAAAAAATGTTAGAATAGATAAGAACTCTAATCCAATTATTGAAAACGATGCACCAGGAGTCGATGTTATTTTTGCTGCGAATAACCTTGGCATATTGATATTATTAGAAGGATCTACTGTTATAAATTTAAATGTTACAGATGGTAGTCAAATGTGGAGATCGGATTTAACAGATAGGTATGTAAATTTCAATTTATTATTTCCATTTCTGACATTTTAACTTGAAATTTATTATATTAATACTTTTTTTTAGCTCAACAATTTTTTATAAACTTGTCGAGTTTAAAGAAAAAGCTTATGGTGTTGGTCTTAAAAAATCTTTCAGTTCTTATACTATTGAAGTTATTACCTACGATATCACAAATGGAATATCAAAACTTCAATCTCTTAATTCTAAAGTTGGTAATATCAAAGATATGATTGTTTTAGGAGGGAGCATACAAGATGGATTTATTATTTGGAATGAGGGAGGATTTATTCGAGTTAATCGGTTGGGTACACTTGTTATTGAACAATCTTCTTTAGAGGTAACTAGAAATTCAAAATTCATTATATTACTGAAAATTTGATTAATATTTTAATATTTTTTTTTTCCGCTAAGGAACTTTATGAAAATGTAATTCCATCGTTTGCTAATGCTAATGGAAAACTTGCACTTCTTGATCTTAATCTTGGATCAAGGACTGAATTTCTTGTTGAAGTACCTACGAAGGAAGGCAATACGGCTGCCGTATTCAAGGTTGACTCTGAAAGCGGTCGATTGGTCGCTCTTTACGACTTGGAAGAAAAAGTTGGTGTTAATTTATATCATTTTGATACTTTGATTATTTTTTAAATTCTTTAAGTAATTTATAATTTTGTAGTCGGAAAATTCATTGTATTCCGCTACTTTTGATAAAAACAGCCGTCTTATAATTTCCAGAAGTAGGGTGGTAGCTGAGGTATTTGAAACTTTTTATTAAATTACAATTAGAGAAAAATTTTATAATATTATTAAAAACTTGTATAGGATGTTGCAAAAGTGGATATTATCGCCCCTGGTACTGGATTAGTTTTAGGAAATTATGAAATTCCTTATTCATTGAACTCATACGGTGATTTGAAGAAGGTATGTTAAAATGAAATATTAAATTCATATAAGTATATATTGATCAGAACTTTTTTCTTTTTGTTATATTCATAGACTGTGCTTGATGTCGATTCTAAAGCTACAGGATATCGTATGCTTGTGACTTCTGCTGATGGCTCCATTCATTTCTGGAAAGATCATGATATGGTATGGAAGAGCGAAGAATCTCTTGCTCATACCATTGAAGCAGAATTTTTAGATTTACCAGAACGAAAGTTATGGACTCAGGAAGTGGATGAACTTGGTATGCAAGGAAGTTTTTTTTATTTATAACTAGTAATTTAATCAAATTAATGGACTACCTTTAAACGTTAGCCGAACAACCTGAAGAATCAGAAACTATTTCGCCTCTTGCTCGATATATTCGGCGAGTAAAAACTCATATTGAACAACTCAAGGTATTTCAACCGTTAATTTTTTTTAAAGAAAAAAAAATGTTTTTTTTTCTGAAGAGCATCATTGATCACAATTTCTTAACATCAAATCTAGGATTTTCCTGCTTATTTAACCGCTTATGTTCAGCGATTTATAATTGGTGATCATGAAGCAGAACTTAGGTTTACTGATAAAAGTAAATTTAGTCTTCATAGGGATACTTTTGGTTTCCGAAAGCTTCTGATTTTTGTGACTCGCACAAAATTAGTAGCGTTAGATACAATCAACAAAGGCCAAATAATTTGGTCTCGATATTTTGGAAATGACGTATTTGAGTTTAATAAAATCTTTATCGTAAGATCCTCTACAGTTAAATACCCCCCACTTGTTGTTGCAATTGGTATACAAAGAGATTCAAAGGTATGATTTCATTGATTTCGTAGAGTTGTCCAAAAAAAAAAAAAAATCTCAATATTCTTTCAAATAGGGAAAGATTGTTACTCGTCTTTTCCGATTGAACGCTCTTACTGGAGAAAATTTTATTCCCACAGAAAATGAAAAATATTTCCCTTCAGAATTATCACTTCCGATTATAACCAAACGTATTCTTAAATTACCTGTGGAGGAGCCTGATGAAAGAACTCATATTATTGCATTAATTGACGAAGAATTAAAGGCAAGGTTAATATAATTTATTGCAATAGTTTTTAAATAAATAGCAATAATAATTTTCTCAAACGAATTAATATGGTTATAGTTTCACATATATCCGAATCATGAAAATGCGGTAAAAGCTTTTATACAATTTGCACCATCATTTTATTTTACTCTATCAGACGATATTGGAGAAAAATCTTTAAAGGGATATAAAGTTGTCAAAAATAATGTTCAAGTAGGCAATAATTTCAATAATTTAAACATTATATATTTTATATGCTTTTATTTATAATTACTAAAATTATGTTGTATTGTTTAATTTTACAGCCATTTGATATTACTGAGGTCTGGATTTTGAATTTTCCTGAAGGTGAAAGTATTGCAGCGATTGGACGTAGACCTCAAAATGGTACAAATTTGGTACTTTCTTATCCCTCCCCTTTTTTTGAATAATTTTTTTTTAAGAATAAAAATTATTATTATTTTTTTTTTAGAAAAAATAGCGTCTCTTGGTCGTGTCCTTGGTGATCGTTCAGTATTATATAAATATCTTAATCCACATCTTGTCGCGATTGCCACATTATCGACATCAAAAACTCCTGCAACATTGAATATATATCTTATTGATATAGTTAAAGGATCAATATTACATCATGCTACTCATGAAAATGTTGGATATTTGCACCCTATACGAATTGCACAAATTGAAAATTCAATTGTATATCATTTCTGGAGTGAAAATTATAATGAAAAAGGTTATGTAGCAGTTGTATATGAATTATATGAAAGTGAAATCAAAGATCAAAGATTTGAAAGGTATGTAAATGTTCAACAAATTATATATAGGCCAAGTTACCAATTTAACTATTTATAAATTCTTTTTATAGTCCAGTATTTTCTTCCTTTGCACATGAACGTCCATATGTAAGTGCTCAAGCATATATGTTTCCATATGGTATAAATGCAATTGGAGTTACTATTACAAAACATGGAATCGCAACCAGAGAATTTTTATGTAAGTAAAAAAAAAAAAAAAAAAAATTTTTTTAAAAAAAAAATCAGAATCTTACTTATGTTTCTATATTTACAGTTGCCTTGGATACAGATCAAGTATTTGGCGTATCTAAAAGATTTCTTGATCCACGTCGACCTCAACGTGTATTAACTAATGAGGATAAAGAAGAAATGCTTATTCCTTATGATCCTGCTATTCCAGATAATAAAAAATGGGTTTTAAGTTATCATTTACCGGTAAATTTAACGAATTTAAAATCAAATAGCTTTTTAAAATGTTTTTTAATGATTATTTCTATTTTTTTTTTTAGGTTGCTGGTATTAGACAAATAATAACATCACCAGCATTACTTGAATCAACAACATTAGTACTTGCTTATGGATTAGATTTATGGTTTACAAGAGAAGCACCATCAAAAACATTTGATGTATTAAGTGAAGATTTTAGTAAAGGAACTTTATTAGCAACTATTTTTGGATTAATTTTGGGAATTCTTATTACAAAGCCAATGGTACGTATAAAAAAAAAGCAATTTATATTTTGATATTGAAATTTAATTTTAAAATAAAAAATTCTCGTTTTTATAGGTAAGAAGGAAGAAAGTAAATGCAAGATGGTACTAATTTTTCCATTAAAGGAATATAAGATTTTAATTGTTTTTCTTTAACATCATGTTGGTTATTTAATTAAAGCAGAATTTTTTTTTTGTGTCATTGTAATAAATTAGTAAATGTCTTAACATTCTAATTTCTTATTAAATGAATCAGTCTTGTTTAACAACTTCCAAAATTTTCCTATCAAGTGATCCTCAAATCCGTTAAAATTTTTAAAGCAAATGAACATTTATAATTTTTAAATCTTCTTTCCTAATTATAAGTCAGGAAATCTCAGGATAACCCTACTTTCATTTTTAACGTGTTGTTTTAATTTATTAAAAACGACACTATTTTTCCATTTATCAGGTACTGGTTTTTTATTTATAGAAAAATAATAAATGTCCCAATCAGGCGTATCTAATAGTTCATCATATTCTTTTAATTCTCGTTCAGTGAAAGTTTTTAAATATTTACTGGCGAAAGTAGATAATATTAAATCAGTTTCTAAAATACCACGTTTACGAGATTGATAAAGTAGACGAGAACGTTTTTGTTCTATTGATTCATTTGGACGTGGTATTGGGGATAAATTACGATAAGGTAGTGAAGGATCTAATTCTGAGTCATGAATGATTTTCTTAACGTTCGAAAGAGGAGTTGATTCTTTTGATGAAGAAGAATAAAGTCTTGAAAGAATAAAGATAGATGGTTTAATTTGAAATTTTAGCTGAGCTGAAATAGTATTTTTGTGGTAATAAACAAATTGTGCTGTTGTAAAGCGAAGCATTTTTCCTAACAGAGATTACATCTAATCAATAATCATATATAGTAAAAAAAATTGTGGTTACACGGCGATCTTAATAAAATATAGGGTCGTGACTATTTGTAAAATTAGATTATCTTTTCGTTCATTTTACAATGTTTAGATTTCAAAATTTTTCAAGGAAATTACGCAGGCCTACATTCTCGTTATTCAATCATATTCAACGATTAACAAATAATGCTCAAGGTAATAAATTTTTGAAAGTTTTTTTTTCAATTTATTTCAACTATTTAACATTTATTTCCTTAAAAAGCAACATATAAAAATCCAGAATCAATTCTAATTCCAACACCACAATTTCCAAAACCATTAATAAATCATAAAAATGTAATGGAAGTAATAACTTATGAAAATCGAAATAAAGCACCAGATGATAGATTTCAATTATTCGCTAAACGTGGTAAAGATAGAGTTAAAACTGGGGATGTATTATTAGTAGAAACATATACATCAATGTCCTCAATTAAAAATCCTTCTGATAATTCATCTTCAATTAAGAGTGGTACAACAGCTTTTGCAGGAATTTGCATAAGTATTAGAAGAAGAGGGGTTAATACAAATTTTACTTTAAGAAACATTATATTAAAAGTTGGAGTAGAACAAAGATTTTTTATTAATTCACCTTTAATTAAATCAATTCAAATTTTATCAAGAGGTGAAGGTTATAGAAGAGCGAAATTATTCTATTTAAGAGATCAACCCGGGAAAGCTTTTCAAATTGGTGGTCTGGTTAGAAAGGAAAGAGAAAGAAAAGCTGCTGCTGCTTCTAAATAAAATACAATTAAATATATTATGTCACGTGATTACATATAATTCAAAATTAAAACACGGCCAAAATTAAAAATGTGACGACTAACATGTGACGAATAGACTTTCACACGAAAAAATTCGTCCCTGAAATAAATAGTAAAAATTGAAGTGATAAATTATTACATATATAAAGTCACGTGATTACCGGTGATGATCACCACTGGTGATACGTAGTAATTTTCTAATAAAAAGCATGCACATTTTACAACAAATGTAAATGAAAGTTTTATTTATTTTATTCGCACGCACTTAAAATCCGCATTTATATACAAAAGCGAAAAAAAAAAAAAATGAAAAATTATTATCATAAAAACAATTTTTAAAAGTATAATAATTTACATTATTAATAAGTCAGAGGAAAAAAAAAAATTTAAAAATCTCGCCAGTGTTTGCGTTAAACACCACCACAAGAACGAGTAACATCTTTCAATCCAATACCATTATTTTGTTTTTTCCATTCACTTCTTAATTTTTCAATATTTTCATTGGAATGTAAAGATAAATCATATTGAAAGGTTGCACTTTGCCCTTGAGCTTTAGTAAAATTATAAATTGTCGCTGTTCCAATTATCGATGCCGTTAACCTAAATAATAATGTTAGTTTTTTTAAAATAAATACAGATAAATTGATTGATTGATCAAATTATTTACCACATTGCAATATTTTTTGAACTAAAACGCGAAATCATATTTGACGAACTCATTTTTTTCTGAAAAAAAAGTGCAAAAAGTGTGAGAAAGTGCTGAACGTTTAAATTATAAAAAAACTTATCATTGGGATCACATAATTAGAAATTTTTCTTGGTGGGAACACACGACCAAACGTGACAGGTTTATGGCGAATCATTACCTATAATTACATAAATGTTAAACATATTTGGTTAGAATTTCAAATAAGACCAGTAATACAAAAACCAGATTGATCACTTGTGTGGTGCATGACATAAAGATTTGGACTTCTAAATGACATGTATATACAACAAAGCGTACCAGATTTTACGTCATACACCACACAAATGGTTCGTAATACCGTTTGTATAATTTGTATTGTTCTAGAAGAGAATGACTTCTTTACCACTATATAGTGATTCAAGGCGACAAAGTAGTATTGACGGAGATGATGAGAATAATGATCGAGAAGCATCTGAGGAACGGGAACATCCTATTATTGATGTCGTTGAAGGAAGCGAAGAAAGAGCCGGTTTATTGAGCGGTGTTTTAACTGATGAAGAATCGTTAAAGAGCACGCCAATGGAGGTAAATATTTAATTTAAATAAAGCAATTTGATTTTTTAAATAAATTTCTTACTTATTTTTCTTAAAGGCTCGTAAAATATTTCTTTTGAGAATATGCTTGATTCTACTATTATTGTCAATGTTAGTTGGAACTATCCTTCTAACAATATTTCCACGTAATAAGAACCTACCACTATCAAGTGCATTATATTCAAATGGAACTCATGAATTTAATAATACTGTCATATTGATTTCATTTGATGGATTTAGATCAGATTATTTAGATAGAAACGTTACCCCAACCCTTAAGGAATTCTGTAAGATTTTATCATCTTTTTTTTAAGTTTGTTTTTTTTAAAAAAAAAGAATAAAAAATTGAAATTGTTTATTTTATATTATATTAGTTCAGAAAGGAATAAAAGCTGAATATATGCTTCCATCATTTCCGGTATGTTATAATAATAATAACCCTTTTGAGAAAAAGATTTATTTTATTCATTAATAATAATATATTTTTTCCTTATGGAAAAATAGTCTGTAACATTTGCAAATCATTATACAATAGTAACAGGATTATATCCAGAATCACATGGAATAGTAGCAAATGAATTTTATGATCCAATTTTAAAAGATAATTTTTATTATACAAATCCTAATAAAAGTATTGATTCCAAATGGTGGAAAGGTGAACCAATATGGGTAACAACCGTTAAGCAACATCAAAAGTCAGGGGTATCAATGTGGGTAGGGTCATCATCAGTGATAGGTGGATATACTCCAACATATTTACATCCGTTTAATTTTAGTACAAGTTTGGATGAAAAAGTCGATCATATAACTAATTGGTTGGATATGAAATTGGAGGATAGACCAACATTCTTAGCAGGATATGTTAATACAATTGATTCCATGGGGCATCAATTTGGACCTGATTCTCAGGAAGTTAATGATGCTCTTAAAGCTGCTGATGGATTTGTTAAAAATTTATTAAATAAAATTGAAGAAAGAAATTTAACTGATATTGTAAACATAATATTTGTAAGTATATTATATAATAATTATTTAAAAATAGTAAATTTTTATTTATTAACTTTTTTAAAAAAAAAATTTCACAGGTTAGTGATCATGGAATGGCACAAACAATACCATCAAACATAATTTTTTTAGATAATATATTTGACGTATCAAAAGTATATCCGGTAGAATGGTTTCCATTAGCTGGTATACGTCCATATAATGATTCTGACATAGAAGAAATATTTAATCTACTTCAAAATGCAAATGAAAATCAGCCATGGAAATGTTATTTAAAAGAAAACATTCCGGAAAGATTTCACTACAGGAATTCTGTTAGGATTGATCCAATCATTTGTATACCACCTGTTGGTTGGGTATTAACGACTTATAGGGAAGCAGGAAATAACACATTGCCTATAGGTGTTCATGGTTATGATAATCAAGAACCTACTATGAGAGGAATATTTTTGGCCAATGGTCCATATTTTAAGGATAAAGTGGAAAATAAAAAAGAAGTTAGGCCATTTGTTAATATAGAAGTATATAATATCATGTGTAATATTTTGGGATTAAAACCTGCTCCTAATAATGGTACTGATGGTGCTATAATATAACATATATGTAAAATACTTTAATACTTGTCAAAATATTTTTGGAAAGCAAAAATTCAATTAGTTTACCTATAATAATAACTAATATGAGATGTAATAGATTAAGACAAAAAGTTATTTGATATTTACCTATGTTATTTTAAAAGTAATGCATAGATTTTTCTATATAATTGATTATTTAATTAAAAAAAAAAACTTCATTTATATAGATCTTTTTTTTTTAAATTTGAGTGCAATTATCCAAAATATTTTTATATTTTTATTTAGCATAATTGGAGTGATGTTAATTATTTAAAATTTCATATTAATTTATTAATTATATATCAGATTAATCTTTAATTAATAAATAAAAAAAATAAGGGAAAATCTATTATATTTCTTACTTTTATATTAAAATACTATAAATTTTATAATTTTTTAAATTACTTATAGTATATAGTATACTAATAAATCATAATTTTAAAAGTTATTAATATATCTGAAAGTAATAATTTTATATTTTGAAATCTTTTTATATAAAAAATGTTATTATATATTAAACCTCTCACCAATCTTATCAATAACCATTTAAATTATATCGATCGATTAAGTGATAATAAATGGAACACTATTTATAAGACTAATTATTATAAACCTATAAGTTTGGTATAATTTCATAAAGTTTCAAAAATTNAATTCTTTCTTTTTGTTATTTTTTTTTTTTTTTTTTTTGAAGACGCGCTGCATCATGAACTTTATTCTGTAATTCGATGGACTTTGCCCAGAATACAATAACAAATAAAATTATATAGAACAGATATTGAACCTCTAACTAAATGGAAAATCCCAACGCGTCACACTTACATAGCATGAGTCCTCAGAGTGAGGACTGAAAGCAAGACCTCCTTAGATATTAGTATGCTCTGATTCTCCCTCACACCCCAGTGCTAGCACTAAATAAAAAACCTTTCAAACAGTCCTCCCAAATCTCCTCACAATCACATTAGGTCTTCTAACTAGTACGATTTGTTATAGAAGCTCAGTATCTTCTTTAAAAGGATTTATAGAAGCCGGCTACTAGTACCAACCTTCAGAAAGAAAGAAAACCTATCTAATACTATAACTAAAAGATACAAAAAAGAAATTAAACCTACTATTATCTCTACCACTTCCCTTCCAAGACTAGTACCCCAACATGGCACTCTAACAGATACTCCAAATGAATCGAGTCGACTACTTATACTATTTCGTCTGAAGGCCATCCCGTAGTACCTATCCAACCTACATGGCTTTACAGCCACCGTCTGCCTCAGAAGGAGTAAATTCCAGAATAAGCCAATTCCTCATGGCCTAGAGACGTTCTAGCTTACTTCAAAGAATCGAGATGACTACTTACCCAAAACTTTTTGGACCATCTTCTCTAACCCTATCAAAGAATCTTGATCCTTGATATACCTATTGCAGAATAAACTAACATCTTGCTCCCAGCACCCTCAAACCAATTCTACCCATTTAACGCACCCGACATTGTACCCAACGTCTTCTACACCATTTTATGCTTTTTATTAATTTTTCTAACAACTACAGTAACGTCACCTTAAGGGGCAAAAATAGGGTAGAATTCCAATCCGTCAACCGATTATCCGTATTAAATTCAGATATCTGTCATCCGTCAGATAAATCAGATGAGACGGATGGACATTTTGTC
>QKYT01001020.1:0-32472 GCA_003550305.1 Glomus cerebriforme | reverse complement strand
GGCTTTAGTAAATATGGAGAACTATCACAAATTAACATACACAGTACCTTTTATTGTAATTATTTTGAGAGATCAAAGAATTTTTTAGTAGTTACATGTAAAAAGTCCTGATTTCCAAAATTTAGGAATTAATATATTTTTTTTTTTTATAATTAAGAATTATTTATTTTGTCAGATTAAGTCTCATTGGTTCCATACTTTTTTTTTTTTGTTTTGTGAATATAATTATTTGTGCTGCATTATAAACGTGTTCATAGTTAATTTTTATATTAAGTATTTGAAGTTTTCGTAATAGTACGTTTCTCCAACTCGAACAATAATTGAATTTTTATTAAATAATCAGCCAATGATCAAATGAACAAATGTGAAATTATTTACATACATGCATCAGTTAGATATGCGAAAATTTATTCAAAAAATATGGACAGACTTTATATTTAATGAATCAAATATTCCTAAAGTGGATAAATCAATCATTTAGCATTAACGCAGCCACCACGAAGACTAGCCAAATCCTTACGTAAAAGCATTTCGTCATTTTTCCTTACTAGTTTCATCATTAAAATTTTGTAAACAAACTACTACTAGTAAACTTTATCAATTTCTATTCTAAAAAGTGAATTGTCAAAATAAATTTAAATTTTACAATAAAGATCATGGCTAGAAAGTCAATGGACGGACAATACAGAAAACATGATTTGTATAAACCTCGTTTGTTTTTCTTTATTTCGCTTTGAATGGTATAAGAAAGAATGGGACAATGAACACGCTATATTATAAAAAAAAAAGTAAGATACGAAAAATATTACTAAAAAAAAAGGAAATAAATTGTTGGTAGTACAAGATTGTTAATTAATTTTGCTCTACGTAATCAATTTGAAACTTGTACGACTATAAGAAATATAAATTCAAATCAAATCACGTTATGCCAACACATCAATGAAAAATACTTTATATTAATTGTGGCTACTAGTTTTTACTTTTAAATCGAAAAATTTTTTATTCTAAAAAAAATAAATAAAATAAAAATAATAAACTTAATTAAACAAATGTCATATCTCAAAGTTCCACATGATCAAAACCAACCTTCAACTTCCGCCAAGTCTAATACATCCTCCATAAATCAATTTCATAATAACCAATTCACTTATACTCGACAACATCAATCTATAACACAACTCCTTGAATCACCGAGGAAAGCAAATTACGAAGAAACGAAACCTACAATACTATCATTTAATGCAACATGTGAACTATCTTGGTCACATTTGGTGCATGCCGAGGTCATTGCAGTTACAAGTGCAATGAGAAAGAATTCAAGGTGGTCTGGTATGAGTGTTAATGGTTTGAATATGGGTGGGCTAGGCATAAGTATGGGGTTGAGAGGTGGCAGAACTTCAGTTAATGAAGTTGGTTATAGAAATCAGGTAACGTAAAAATTTTATTTTGAAATTTTTTAGTATATATCGTAGTTTATTAATTATTCATATATAATTAGGAAATTCCATTATTGAGTGGATTTACTGCACTTAGAGCGCAAATCTCCAATTTGTCCGGTATTTGATTTTTTTAATTTATTAATATTTGATATTTTTTTTAAAAAAAAAGAAAAAAAAAAAAAAGAAATATTAATAGTAATTTTTTTTAAAATAAATTTATTAGATGAGAGAGTAATAGATGCTGATACTTTGTTAGAACCATTTCTGGAAGTGATCAAATCCAAAGATACTAATGCACCAATAACAGCAACTGCTTTAGGAAGTGTAGAAAAATTTTTAACTTATGGCATATTAAATATGAATTCGCCAAAGTTGGCAATAGCTATGTCAATGCTTTCATCAGCTGCTACTCATTGTAAATTTGAATCAAGTGATTCTATATCCGATGAATTTGTATTGCTGAAAATTTTACACGTTTTAAGGTTGGCATCAGCTTGTGAAGTTGGTAAAGTTCTTAGTGATGAAGCTCTTTGTGAAATGATGGAAACTGGGTTGAGTATATGCTGTCAAATGAGATTAAGTGGTAAGGGAATATTCCTTTTTTTTTTTTTAATCAATTTTTAATTTAACAATTATTTGCTTAAAAATTTTTTAGATTTGTTGCGCAGATCAGCTGAACATACAATGATCGTTATGGTACAAACCATGTTCGAGAGGTAAATGACACCTTATTTATTATCAGAATTTTAGAATAATGATAATCATATAATCGTATTTCACAATTTAAATATAGACTTAAATCACTGGAGGAAGAACCTGCAGCAGGATACTCACAAGAAGATGATGGTGAAAATGGCACTTCGCAGGATACCACACAAGTTCGCATGGCTCCACCAGATCCAAAATCTCCTAATCTTCCTCTTTCTTCAGAGTATGGTGTCACTGAAATACCAAATCTTTCCAATACATTTGCATTATCACCTTCCGCAAAAAATAGTGATAATTTTTTTTCCTCATTGGATGATGGGCAAGATGAAATAGTTGAATTAGATATAAAAGGGGAAGAAGTTATCAATAACAATAATTCATCTAGTTTGATTCAGGAAAATGACAATGGTAATTTTAAGATCTAATTTTGATATGCGTTTTAAGAATATAAATATAATTATAGATGCTTATATTATTTAAGATCAAGAGCAAACAAATGAGGTTTCAAACGAAGAAGCAGGTTGGAATTTTTTTAATAAATCTTTGTAATTTTTTTTTTTTTTTTTTAAAAAAAAAGTGTCGATATAGCAATTTTTTTTTTTAAGATCCAAAACCTTTCGGGCTGCCTTCAGTGAGAGAATTACTAAGAGTTCTTATTTCCTTGCTTAATCCACATGATCATCAACATACTGATACTATGAGACTAATGGCACTTAATATATTAAATGCCGCATTTGAAGTTGGTGGTCATACCATTGGACGATTTGAAACTTTACGTAACCTTGCTGTTGATGAATTGTGCAAATATTTGTTTCAAGTAAGAATTGAAAGATTTATGATCAAGTTTATAGATTTCTCTTTTATTAAATAACTGACATCTTTGTTTACTTTTTGAGCTTGCACGAACCGAGAATATGACCTTATTATCACTTACGCTTCGTGTTATATCAACTGTATTTGGAACTCTTCGTCCATATCTTAAATTACAACAAGAACTTTATTTATCATTTTTAATTGAAAAGTTAACGCCACCTTCGAGTAGTTTAAGATCACTCGCATTTAATGCTGAGTTTTCAAATGGAAATGGAACCAATGATTCACCACAGGCATCAGGCACTTCAACACCTAGTGCAGGCCGTAATTTACGTGCAAGTGGAGAAAACACTTTTGCCACGGGTGAAGTAAGAGAACTTTTATTGGAATCTTTGGGTCATTTTGCGAGAGAACCATCATTTATGGTGGATTTATGGGTGAATTATGATTGTAATATTGATTGTATTGACATGTTTGAAGAAGTTGTTAAATTTTTGAGTAAGGTATATTTGATTAGACGATCAATTTTTTTAGAAATATAATGTATTGTAATATATAATGACTTTTTATTTTTGTTGTTATTTTTTTTCTTTAGAATTCATTCCCTGATTCTACTGGATATTCTATAAGCAATTCTCATGCTGTGTGTTTGGATGCTCTTTTGATGTATGTAAATCATATGGTGGATAGGTTACAAACTGAGGTATTTGATTATCATCATATTCCAGAAATTTCAGTTATAATTTGAACAAAATTAATGTTTCATTCAATTTAAATAGAAAAATAGCAATAGATCATCTACATGCGGATTATCTTGGGATCAAATGACAGCAACAGATTATAATTCTGGATTAAGACCCACGGTATTTAGAATGAGTTAGAGAGTTTTAAAAAATTTTTGGTATCGAATGGGAATAAATTTTTTATTTTAATTCACATAAAAGGCATACCCATCTGCGGAAGAACTTTTGCTAAGAAAGCAAAAGAAACAAATCTTAAGAGAAGGAGCAGCAAAATTTAATGAAAATCCAAAACTTGGACTTCAATTTCTTGAAGGTAAGAGATTGTGTGTAAAAATCAGAAATAGAAATTTATTCTTATTGATGATTTTTAATCATTTTAGCAAATGGTCTTATATATAATGACGATTCTGTTGATAAAAGTACAAGTCTTGCTATGTTTTTAAAGTCTACACCTAGATTAAATAAGCAATTGTTGGGTGATTATTTATCAAAACCCGCAAATATTGATATATTAAAGTCTTTTGTTAGATTATTTAATTTTAAAGGAGTAAGTTGAAGAGAATATACTGTAATTTTAATTTTTGGCAATAAATGCTGATTAGTTTAATTATATAGAGAAGAGTCGATGAAGCATTAAGAGAAATGTTGGAAGCTTTTAGATTACCCGGAGAAGCACAACAGATTGAAAGAATTATGGAAATATTTTCGATAACATATTTTGAAACTGAGCCAAGTATGATTATAGTTTTGATGTCTTATATAGAGGAGTTTTTTTTTTAAAAAAAAAAAATGTAATTATTTTTAAAATTTTTTTTTTTTTTTTTTTTTACAGCTGATATAGAGACCCAAGAGGCTACATTTGTTTTGGCATATTCTATTATTATGTTAAATACTGATTTACATAATCCCCAAGTTCGGGTAAGTATGATATATTGTTTTATATGGTATAGAAATATTATAATTATGTTTTTTTTTTTAAAAAAAAAAACATTATTTAGCGTCGTATGACAATAGAGGATTATATGAAGAATTTGCGCAAAGTTAATGACAATAAAGACTTTTCCTCTGAATATTTGGTAAGTTGGATGATTTGATTATAATTATGTCAGGAGATTTAAAGTTCTAAATATTATCACATCATTAGCATGCTATATATGATGCTATTAAAAAAAGAGAAATTATTATGCCCGAAGAACATGAAGGACAACTTGGATTTAATTATGCGTGGAAAGAACTTTTAAGGAGGGCTGAAAACGAGGGTAATAATAATTTTTATTTTATTAATGTTAAATAGTTTCAAAAATCCTTTGAATATTTAATGATTCCTTTTCATTCATTAGGACCATTAATAATATGTGATGTGTCTTTGTATGATAAAGATATGTTTACTGCAGCATGGAAACCTACGGTTGCAGCTATCTCATATGGTAAATTTAGTTCTCTTTCTCTTTTTTATGGTTTATTTTACTAATTTTTTTTTTTAATAAATAGCATTTAGTTCAGCACCAGATGATGCAACATTACAAAAAGCAATAACCGGATTTCATCAATGTGCATTACTATCAGCAACATACAAATTATATGACGTATTTGATTATATTATAATGTCATTAGCTAAAATGACAGGATTGTTAGGATCAAGATATAGTAATGAAACTGCCAATAATCCAATCGTTAAAGTACAAGGTACAGAAATAACCGTTAGTGATTTAGCAATACAATTTGGAAGGAATTATAAAGGACAATTGGCATCCGTTGTATTATTTGCTGTTGCTAATGAACATGGAAATATATTAAGAGATGGATGGAAATATGTAAGAATTTATTCAAAAATCTTTTTTGGGGGTAATATACGCAATTAATATAAATAATTTTTTTTTTTTGTAGATATTGGAAATCATAAAGAATTTATTTGTGAATTCATTGTTACCTAGTAGTATGTTACAAGTTGAAGATTTCTTAGCGGGTACAACAACAATACCATTAAAGCCAAAAACAGTACCAGTATTAAAACAAGAAAGAAAAAATGATGGATCATTATTATCAGCATTGTCATCATATTTATTATTACCTGGTAATTTTGAAACTTCTAGGAATGATCCAACAGATGAAGAAATTGAATGTAGTATGTGTACCGTTGATTGTGTTAAAGTTTGTAGATTAGAAGAACTTTTTGCTGATATAAGGTAAGTTCCGAAATATAAAAGCTATGTACAGAATGTAATGTTGTAATTTCTCAATTATTTTAAATTTATTTTGTAGACTATTGGAACAAGAATCACTGGAACATTTAATGAAAGCATTAAAATTCATTGCAGATGGGAATACTGCCACAAAAGTTGGAGATACAAAATTGTCATATCAATATTCTTCACCAATTTCAACTAATAATAATTTATCACGTGGTAGTTCTTATGATCCAGCAGCCGTATTTTTCTTGGAATTAATGATTAATGTAACACTACAAAATCGTGATAGAATACATTATTTATGGTACGTAAAATAAATTTTAATACGTAATATGTCATTTTACTTAAAAAAGGGTTAATTTATTATTGTTTTGGAATAGGCCCATTTTATTTGAACATATTACTGGAATTTTGAGAGAATCTCAAAACAATAGTATATTATTAGTCGAAAGAACTGTTGTAGCATTATTGAGATTATGTATTAGATTAACTCATAAGGTAATTTAACGAATGATTTTTTTTTTTTTTGATACAAGTAGTAATCGGGTTTGAATTTTGTAGGATGAAATGGTGAATGACATTTTACAAGCATTAGAATTATTAGGAGCTCTGCCAATAGACGTTATAAATTCAGTTGGAGAACAAATGATGGCTGGTATACTAAATTTAATAAAGTCAGATGCATCATACATAAGGTAAATGAAAATTATTAATTCCTTTTTTAATTATTTACTTTTGTCTAATAAATTTTTTATATTTTAGGGGAAAGAAACCATGGACTAATGTATTTACACTATTTAAAGCAACAGCAAGTCACCCACAAGCGTCAAAATATTCATTTGAAGCAATAGCATCAATAATTAAAGAAAATAAAAATATCAATAGTGAAAATTTTAACGAATGTGTTGAATTATTAACAGAATTTGCTTCAGGAGCATCCGAACAAGAAAATTCATCTCAAATTAGAAATCCTAGGACAAGAATAAATAATACCCAAGTTGCTATTGTAGAGAGAGCACGTAAATCTGTTGAATTATTACATCAGTTATATAAAGAGATACCTAAATTATTGAATGAATCTAATACTTCGCCAGTAGAAGGTGAGAAAATGATTATAATATTTTTTTTAAGGGATTTTAAATATATTTACTAATTTTATTTTCCTTTCTTTTTTTTAAAAAAAATCTAGCATGGTCAACATATTGGTTACCAATATTAACAGGATTAAGTCAACAATGTTATAGTCCATACAAGGAAGTAAGGCAATATGCATTAACGTGTTTACAAAGATCATTATCAGATCCGGAATTAGTATCACATGGAACAACGGAATGGGTACTAATATTTGATGTAGTATTATTTCCATTACTTGATCAATTACTTAAACCTGATATATGCAAAGGATTCGATAGTATTGGTGTGGACGAAATTAGAATGAGAGCTTCAGGAATATTATGTAAAACATTTTTACATTATTTAAATAGACTGGCTGAATGGGGTGGATTAATTAGTTTATGGTGTCAAATATTGGATGTTATGGAAAAATATATGACTACTGGAGATAATGATTCATTAGTAAGTAATAACTTATAAGACTTTTATTTTACTGTATTTTATACATATATATATATTAGGATAATTTAATCAATTAAAAAAATTTTTTTTTTTTTGGGTAAAATAGAGAGAAGCCGTACCGGAATCGTTAAAGAATATGTTATTAGTAATGTCAACGTCAGGAGTAATTAATCCGCCAGGAACAGCGCCACCTACAAATACTATTTCTAAACAACCAGTTGAATTATGGGATGTTACATGGGAAAAAGTTGATAAATTTTTACCTAATCTTAAAAATGAACTGTTTCCCACTCCTCCCCCACAAAAAACTCCTCCAAAATCCTTTTCATTAACAAATTCAATCAATCATGTAAGTAGTAATAGTGATGATAGTGTAGTTGTTGCCAATTTTGATCAAACCATTGAGGAATCCAGTAATGAAAATACATCATCGAAAAATAATGATAAGGACGAACAAATTATTCAAAAAACTAATATTATTATTCAGGATGATAAAGAAAATACTGAATCGGAAAACATAATTACTGTATAAAAATAAAATATTTTTTGGTAGAATTTGTAACATTTATTGAAAATTGACATTAGATTATTTAAATTTAGAGTTTTTTTTTGTTTGAAAATAGATTTTGGAATTTAAATAATTTTTATTTTAATGTGTCTAACTTTTTAATTTGATTAAAGATAATATATTTATTTAATAATGTATTTTTTTAAAAAACATTTTATATTGTTATAATCAAAATATTTATATTTTTTTGTTACTTAAAATGGAATTTTCAATAATTTGATCTTTATCCAAAGTATTCAATTTTGGTAAATTTATAACAATTCTATAAAAATTTGGGTCAAACCCTTTAACAATTTCAACTTTATAATTTTTTTCTTCAATTCCATTAATATCAATAACATTATGATCAATGTCACTATTGTCACTATTATCGTTATCATCAAATTCAATATTATTTTTTTCCATAAAATGTTTAAAAATATCATTACCAAATAATTCTATTATTTCAAAACCATTTTCTTTGAAAGGATCAATTAGAGATTGTATAACATCTAGCTGAGGTTTAATCATATACTTTGTTGATGAGTTGGATTTTACCGTTGAGTGAAAAAATGTAAGTTCAATTTTATTTTTGAAGTTACCACGATATTCAAGTATAACTTGATGTATCATCTTTATAAATGAATTAAGATTTTTCGTAGCTTTATCTAAAATGAGTTTTTTTTCTAAAAAGTATTCATCAATATTTTCATCAATAGATTCTTCTGGTAATGAATTCTTTATTGATTGTTGATCATTATTAATATTTTCATCAAAAGTTTTTTCAATAGGTAAAGAATAAGGAATTTTAAAAAAATTTAATTCTTTCATAATTTGTTCATGAGAAGGTTCAATCTGATTATTTTTTGAAGGCCAAAAAATTTTTCCATAACGATAATATTGTAATATATATTTAAAACATGTCCAATCTCTATCAAAAAAATATTCCATTGATTCTGATTTAATTGATTTTTTTGATGTATTTTGAAAAAACATTTTTCCCAATAATGTGTTTGGACGAGATGCTAACGTTCTTCGATATGTTACAAACTATATATATATATATACATAAAAAGGATAAACAAAAATCAATTTCTTAAACAAATATATTGTATCATTTAAAACTGGAAATAATAAACTTACTGGCATACCACCGATATTTAATAAAATTTGTTCGGATTTATTCATCATATTTAATTGATTTATTACCATTAAACCTAATCGATCATCACCATTATATTGATAATGTGGATTAATTTTATCTCTTTTTAATTTTATTCTCATTTTTTGTACTTGATATATTATTGAAATTGTTTTAATTGATTTTACACTTAATTGATTTGACATAATACAGTAAAATTTTTCGGAAGAAAAAAAATGATCAGAACTCGGTCGCACAAACATCTGTAAGTTCAATATACGATCAACAACCCCAAATCGGAATAGTTGATCGGGAGATATGTTACTATTTCAATCCATAAAAGAATATTAAGAATCTCGATACTTTGATATCAAATAGTACCTGAAGTTACATTTTTTTCAGGATAGACAATTGATCCTATAAATATATCGTCATAATAAGGTGCATCAGATAATTAAAGCAGATGATCCTTCCATGCCTAACGTCACGCCTATCAAAGTTTTAACGATCAGCTGTGATTTTTTTCACGTCTTCACATCTTCTAATTTGTCACCGAGCATGTGAGGCGAAATTTTGGGGTACATGCAAGCGTTGGTCATATGATTATATTGTATATCTGCATGGATTTTCCGCTAACTTCTAACTCTGCTTTTTTCCCCTTTAAAAGAATGGCATCAATTTTACCTTCAGAATGTTTGGAAGAAATTGTTTCAAATCTTATCGAATATCCTTCTAATGATATTAACACCAGTATAGCCGTTAAAGATTTATACTCTTGTACACTAGTATCAAGACATTGGTGTAGAATTTCATCACCATTACTATATGCTTATCCATTTCATCATTTTCGTCGTAATTTTTCTTTCATACTATATTATAAATTAATTCGTACATTATTATGTTGTATTCCTCAATTTGAAATAGAACAAATCTATAATACGGAAAATTATATAAACAAATCCAATTCAAACATTTTATCTACATTTAATTATATTTCTTTTATCCGTGGTTTAGTTTTTCATAAAATGATGTTTGAATCACAAATGATATGTAATGATTATAATAAAGAAATATGGTTGTCCTCATATATTCCGGAGAATATATCAGAAGAATCGACCATTGATATTATGAAACACCTCATTACATTCATATGTAAAAATTGCAATAATTTAGCAATATTAGAATTTTCATTTGCAATAAGAGATGATAATTATATTATTGAATTATTTAAGGATTGTGATGGAAAAAGTAAATTGAGTAATTTAAAAGAATTATATTATACATCAGCAATCAATTATTATATTTCACGACATGACAACAACTTTTATCCCTCAAATAATGTTTGTAATCTAAATTTACTTTACGTAAACAAAGCTGGACTCACTGATAAAAATATATATTTATTATCACAATTTATTTCTTCACAAAAAAAGTTGCGACATTTTGTGTTATCAAATATACAAAAAACTGAAATTATGGATCAGGATGTGAATCGTAGGAATCGACCAAATAATCTAAACAATCCAAGTGATCCAAGTGATCCAATTGACACAAGGGAAGTACTTGATTGGTTTTTCAGTCGTTTACTTATTTCTTATAATTATTATGAAACTTTGATTAATTCATTATCATCACAAAGTGAAAGTCTTCAAATATTTGAATTTAGAAATTTAAACTTTAATATAAGTAAAGAGGTTTTAAATTCATTACGTTTACTTAAAAATATCAAGGAGTTAAGGTTATATAGATGTGAAAAGATAGATCATTTACATTCTTGGGTAAAGGAACTGGAAAAGCTTGAAGTATTCGAAATTGTAATGTGTTTTTCAATGATTTCGGAATCCATTTTAATTCAATTAATTCAATTGGTTCAATCATTTTCAAGTAATTTGACTAAATTAGTTATAACTCATAGTGATGAAAAAAAAATGGATGATCTTACTCAATTATATCAACAGATTCCATTTTACTTACATTCATTAATTCATTTAGAACTCCCCGCGATTTTCATATATGATTTAATCTCTATATTTAAATCATGTACTCAGCTTGTTTATCTTAGTATAATATTATTAAATGATGGATTATCAAAGGAAGTTCTGAAAAATTTAGGTAAATTGGCTCCTAAGACTTTAAAAAGAATTCGGCTTAAAGGACCAAGTATAATTTTTCAATTATTGAAATTTTTCTTAGAGGAGTATGCAAATAATGGTGGGGAATTAAAATATTTAGAATTAAATAATCAAATAGTTATATAACTTTTGTAATTTTTTGATATATTTATATTGTTTGTTTTTATATTATGTTTTGATCTATTATATACTGTATCAAACAATAAAATAAATATATGAATTTATATATTTTAACCAATTGTATATATATCTTTCCTTTCGGTTGTTCGGATGGAATCGCAAATACAATAATGTTAAAAATTTAAAAATATAAACAAAATTTTAAACTACGTGATGTATCAACCGGCTGGCAACATCGAAGAAAAAAAAAGGAAAAACCTCCCAAAAATATAATTAAAATTTAACCCCTGAATTTGGCGTAATAATTCCAGAATAGATGAGCTTATGTGTATGTATGAGAAAAGAAACAAATGAGATTTTGAATAAGGATAACCCGAATTCGCGAATTCGGATAAATTTGCAGTATATTAGCTATTGGATTTACAATGGTAACAGAAATAATTTTGTTTCTTTGTCTATAACACGACAATTTATAATGAAAGCTTATAATAATGTTCAACGAAAACTCAATTCTCTTTCCACGAATTATAAATTAAAGTTAGTAGAAAGTGTAAGAACATCATACCCCTTTCGACATTTCTACCTAAATTGATGTGATTTTGTACTTTAAATATTATAGATTTTGGCGCCCATTGAACATATGATATGAAAAAATAAAAAACGCGTCATATACATCTGTCATATTTTGACCAAATTATTGCGAATCAAATCATATACTATTATTAAAAATGTATGAAATATAAAACGTTTTTAAAACTGTTTGCTTATTACGAATCGAACGGTAGTTGTTTCATTTAAAGAAAAACAAACAAATTTAATCCACAAACTCGTTCAATATTAACGTGATATTTCTCAATAATCATTTCCGAGCACAAATCAGGAAGATAGATTTGCAAGAATAATTCATGAATTAATCACGATCGTATAATTTAGAGTTATCCAACAAAATGATTTAGATAATAGTGTTGGTGTATCAAAGTTTCTATATTTCTTGGCAAATTCCTATTCGCTTGTATAGAAGTTCTTAGGCTAGAGAACCAAAGACAGCAGACGATTAGAGCACCTGAAAGAACTGCTGTGCTTCAACGACAAAGACGGTAATTGTTTTCTTATCAAAATATTAATACAGTTAAAAATGTTTGATAGAATAAAATTCAATCTTAATAAATTATGTGAATTAAAAACATCTTATAAGCAAAATTTTGAAGATTGAATAAGAAACTAAAAAAATTGGGTTGAACCAAATTTTCAAAATAGGACAAAATACATTTTATTCATTAAATTCAGAAGCATTGAGATCTAAAGATCCCCTATATGCGAAATTTTATAGATCCTTAATATACGCTATCGGTCAGACGGGTTATATATGATAATTTCTAGAGTACATTATATTTTCGTAGTTTACCGTATTTATATAAAACAATTTGGACAAAGTCAGAACACGACATTACGCTCTAAAAAGTTCTCTGGTTTGAGGTAAGTGTTTGTTGAATTATTTTTTCTATTTTTAATAAGGATATTCCAGAACTTTTGGAACGAAACTCTTTTGTTTAATAATCTTTACTAATTTTTCTTTCTTTTTTGAATTATTAGCATATCAATTAGTGGTCTACCTTCTGACCAATTTATTTACAACAAATTTTTTAAACTAATTTCTTTGTTTCAGTATCTGTATTAGAAATTTTAATGAATGTTGGAAACTTTAACAAAGAAGCGATTAAATAACTATTTAAAATAAAATTACATATAAATAAAATAATTTATGAAGATGATTCCACGTTAATTATAAATTTTTGGAATCATTAGGGATCCTAATTCCTGGCCAAAAAAATTAGTAATGATGAGTGACATTATTTTGTCTTACTGTGTGTGATGTTTTTTGGGTAGGATTTACGATTCTCAAGTTTGTTTTATTAGAACCATTTTTGAGATACTCAATTGCATTGATATTTTCTATAAATAGTTTGCCGATAAATTGAAATACAATGGGAATTAATTAAAAAAAAAAAAAAATTTATCATGTGATTTCCGGAATCTAAACTAGTTTTGGATTCATTTGAAAATTTTACTTATTTTAGTGTTATCATTTAAGTTTGGGCGTTAATTAAAACGATTTTAGATAACTATAGGATAAAAATCGTTAGTACATATGTATATGGAATCATGGACTAATCTTTTTATTTCGTGTGATGTAAATGTTATGTAATAGATTTTTTACAATTTATTTATTTAAAATTTAATAACGAATAAATTTGACGCGTCAGGTATTTTAACGTAAAGTACGACGTGAGATTATATATATACTGTTTATATATATATTAATTTTTTTTAATAGTAAAAAATATTATATGTATTATATGTATATATTATATGTGTTGTATGTATATATTATATGTATTGTATGTATTATATGTATATATTATATATTATGTTAATTTATTATTTTAAATTTATCGCAAACCTCATTTAAAAATTTATAATGAGCGCACAAAGTAACCATACACTTGAAATCCACACATTCTAAACATCTTAATTGTAACCATTTGAATCTCTTAATAAATTCTTCACGACCTTCTTCTACATCTTTTTTACTATCACCTATCAATACATTAATACTCATTAATAATTTAACCCAATCATTAATAGAAATCCAACTTTCCATCAAAGAATTAATAGAAATTACATAACAAATGATAAATTGTTCAATACGAGAAGCATAAGTAAATTTATGCTCACAATTTATCCAAAGTAAGAATAAACGATAAGAATTTAATAACATGGAAAGTTTTTGTGGAAGTGTAACTGAGGAATGTTCTGAGGATAAGATTAAATATATTTGATTATAATAATTATCAGATAAATTAAATAATTTTAAAGTAGTTCTCGTAAGTGATAATAAAGTAATTTTTGTTAAATTATTTTTACTTTTTAGTGAAGGTAAAAATTTAGAAGGGGAAAGATTAGATGAAGAAAAATGTGATAATATTGAAAGTTCGAGTGATTGAGTGATTGAAATTAAATTTGGAAGATTATTTAAAAGATGTCTTTCTTGTTCAGAAATTCCGAGAGAATTTAAATTAAAAATATCCAAATCACTATTATTTAATTTTTCTAATAATTTTTCTAAATAAAGTGATCGTAAATATTTTAAATTAAAAGGGTTTAATTCTTTAGGGAAAGTTAAACTAAATTCATTAAAAATTTCCAATATATCATTAATATTATTACAAATTGATAATTCATCCCCTTCAGAAATATCTCGAAGCGCATATAATCCCAAATTTAATTCTTTGTTAATATATTTTTTAACTAAAAAACAATTTGGATTTTTTGAAAATCTAATAAAACAAGATAATTGTGATTGTGAAGTTTCTATACCCGAACAAATATCATAAAATAAATCTGATTTGGTTATATTATCATCAAAGAAATGCTCACATGACCTTTTTGTGGTGCATGTGGTGGTGGTGGTATTATTGGTGGTGCATGTATGGTGAAGTATATATTGATATTTTTGAAATTTATGTTTTGATACTAATGTAAAATCTTCTTGTGTTCTTTGCAAAACATATACAACCGGACCTTTAGGTTTCTCATTTAAAAAACATTCGTTCGTGATCTTTTCTTTTGAAGGAATATTATATTCCTTCTTTTTCATTTGTTGACAAATATAAGGAAGTTTTTTAATAAACATGATGAATTTTAATTAATTTTAATTAATTTTGATTTTTTTTTTCAAGAAGAAAAAAAAAATAAAGAATAACGAAAAAAAAACGGAAAAAAAAATAGCAAAAAAAAAAAATTCTCAAGCCAAGAAAAAAAAAATTTTTTAAACTTTATTATATATTTAGGTTATAGGTTTAAAAATTATTTTTATTTATATGAAATAATTGATGATCTAACTTAAAGGAAACTTTTATTTACTATTTCATTTTAAATGAAAATTTTGATGATCAAATTATTATATTCAACTGATTTTCAACCAAGTTTTTCCCGCAGAAATCCCTTTAGCGCAAGAAACTATTCATGTGAAAGTTACCATAGTTACCCAACACTAAAGATTAGATAATCAAGTTATTCCGTGAAAATCGTACCATTTTCCATAAAGAAATATTTGAAAATATTTTCTATCACCAAATAGTAACAAATTCCATATATTAATTAATGATGACTAAATGTGAAACCAAATATTTTGATATACTAAAATCTTTTCGATATAGTTGATAAACTAATTTTTTATTATATAATTGGAATAAATAACAATTATTGTACACTCCGAATGGTCCGATGACAAACAAATATTAGTACAAAGTACAGACCTTCTTGTGTTTGTGTAATGAAAAACTGTGTAAATAGTAGTACATATAATACATATTTTGCATCAAAAAATTTTTTTCTCATCTTTTGTCCAATTAAATTTTAATCTTTTAACAGATAATTTTTTTTAACAAATATTATTTTAGCAAATAGAGAATTTCCAAGTATTTTTTTTTAATTTATTGTGTCACCTCTTCGTTTTTTCATTCTTCGATTTCCCCTTTAGAAGGAAGAAAAAAAAAAAAAGATTTTTAATTTGTACTGTATAACAAAGAGTAGTGTAACGGTAAGCATGGACCCCATAGACGGATAGTATCGTGTTATATCGGACGTGATTTATTTAATTCCCCAAAAATTTACACACGCGAACCCTTTCAAGGGGTACAAACATTATTTGAGCAACGAATGGTACCATGCACAATGATGATATTAGGGATTTGCGTTATTATTTGTACAATTCAAAATGATATCACGTGCTTCTGCGCATTTTATTAGCTGTTAGTTGAACCTTATTCTCCCAAAACTGGATAAAACGGAAATATTTATTATACTATTATAATATTTTACTATCACTGCGCATTTTATATCCAGTTAATACGCCTCATGCGCAGGCACGGTAATAGGTAACGAAAATAAAAAAATTTGAAACCGGATAACACAGTCTTCTTATACGCCTCATACGCATGCACGGTAACGAAAAAAAAAGGATAAACGGAATCTTATTTTTTATTATTTCTGTCCTAATATTTATTATTACTACGAAATTTTGGCATCGTTTAATATATCTCACGCACAGCAGGCGCGGCAACGAAAATAAAAAATTTAAAACTGGATAACACGGATCTTTTTATACGCCTCAAGCGCAGGCGCGGAAACGAAAACAAAAAAATTTCATTCGCCCAATACCGGATAAACGGGTTTTATTATTTTAATATTATAATATTTTTATTTATTATTTCTGTCCTAATATTTACTATTACTACACAATTTATTAGCATTTAATATACACTTCATGCACTACGCTCACGCGCAGGCGCGGCAACGAAAACAAAAAAATTTCATTCGCTCAGTACCGGATAAACGGGTTTTATTATTTTAATATTATAATATTTCTATTTATTATTTCTGTCCTAATATTTACTATTACTACACAATTTATTAGCATTTAATATACACTTCATGCACTACGCTCACGCTCAGGCGCGGCAACGAAAACAAAAAAAATTTCATTCGCTCAATACCGGATAAACGGGTTTTATTGTTTTAATATTATAATATTTCTATTTATTATTTCTGTCCTAATATTTACTATTACTACACAATTTATTAGCATTTAATATATACTTCATGCATTACGCTCACGCGCAGGCGCGGCAACGAAAAATAAAATTTTATTCGTTCAAACAGAATCTATACACTATCTATACTATTTTTATATCTTATTTCTGTCCTAATTTTACTATTTATACTTCTACCTCTTCATCTCCTTTAATTAATTAAATGAATTAATTAGTAAAAATACAAAAAATACATCAAAACAAAAAAAATATACATATTGATATAATACCTAATTCAATATCCGGTATAGTGAAATTAATTATATCTAATAAAACAATGATTTATATTATATTATATTTTTAAAATCAAATAAAAAAAAAAATCAAATAAAAACAAAACAGTGATTACCTTGAATTGTTTCATCTAAAGTTCTTTTTCTTGAAATTTTTTTAATAAAACGTAATAATCTACTCGTATAAATAGCTTGTGGATATTTTGAAGTAGGTGACAAAGGTAATAATTTAAAACTTTTATTAAATTTATCTGACTCTTCAATTTGTTTATATACTTCCGAGTCACGATTTACTTTAGAATAATCATTTTCATAAGATTGTAAAGTAGATAATAAATTTTTTGCTCTTGGACGATTTATTGGATCATTCCAACATGAGTGAATCCAATATAAGATTGATTTAGGAATTTTAATTTCAAATTGTAGTTTGATACCTTGACAAATTTTCTTTGCTAAAAGTTCATTATGAGGTTTATCATGATGCGGAGGATGACCAGATAATATCTCATAAGCTATCATTCCAAACGAATAAATATCAGATTCTTGTGTGTTATCTCTCCCTTTTAAAACTTCAGGGGCCATATAAGGTATTACTCCAAATACAAGTTCTTCTGACTCCATATTTGCAGGTTTGTTTAATCCTAAATCTGTAATGTAAATCTTAAAATCTTTTGTTATTAATATATTTCCTGAATGAAAGTTTCGATGAATCAATCCTCTTTCATGAATTTCATTCAACCCATTTGAAATTTCACGTAATAAATATAATTTATGATCCCAAGGAATATTACCATTATTCCTATTCAAATAATTTCGTAAACTACCATTTTCCGCAAAATTCATTACGATGATGTAATCATTTGTTTCCGGATCTTTACTCATACCATATAATTTAATAACTGATGATACATCATTCATTGTTTGATGTAATTTAATCTAATGAAAAAATAATAAAACAAAATTAAAATAAATACTGTAATGACAAAAACAAAATAAATATAATCTTTACCTTATTCAAAAATTCCGAACTAATTTTTTGTGAATTCTTTAAAACCTTCAATACTACCATTTTACCATCAATTTCTTTATCATCATCTATATATCTATTCCATCTTTTATGTTCGGAATTCCATGAAGTAATATAACCATCCTTCCATATAGCTTTATGAACCGTACCGAATCCTCCTTTAGCTAGAAATTCAATATTATAAAATCTATTATAATCAATCCATTCAAAAACTTGTGCACTACAAGTTGCTTGAAGTTGAAATTCTTGAATTAATTTATCAATATTATCATTTCCACTCGTCCAATTTTTAAAATTTTTTTGAAAATTGTTTGAGTTACAAAAATGACAATAATTAAGATCAGTATTAAGTTGAAAACAATTATCACATAAATGATATTTTTGATATCTCATCTTTAAATTATCATTTATTATTAATTTATCGACGAATTCTTTTTGTTCGTTTGTTAAATTATGATATTTGGATGGTAATAATAATTTTAATTGATTAATTATATCTTCGTTGAGATGATC
The DNA here is from genome assembly GCA_003550305.1 of Glomus cerebriforme. Taxonomy (NCBI): domain Eukaryota; kingdom Fungi; phylum Glomeromycota; class Glomeromycetes; order Glomerales; family Glomeraceae; genus Glomus; species Glomus cerebriforme. The sequence goes on along the minus strand of QKYT01001020.1, from coordinate 13,638 downwards.
ATCCATGTTAAAAAAATTCGTTTCGAAATTTAAATTGTAGTGTACAGTTTATTGTTATTAATTGTTATTATTATGAATTCGAGAAAAAAGTTTTGATTAAAAAAAAAAAAAAGTCGAATAATTCTTAGTATATTTATAAAAAAAAATTCATTCAAACTACTGGTAAATAAAGTAATTCATACATCTTCCAATCAAAACGTGCCTTTAATAAAGTGATAATCACTAAATAACGGGAACGGCGTTTGTGGCGTTTTTGATCGCTAACCAAATGCATTATTTGAAAATGTCTTTAGAAAGCATTATATAATTTAAGAAATTATTTACCATTTTTATTTTTTAATGTACAAATTTCATGTGACCAGTGAAATTTTTCGACAAGTTACCCTAGATACTGTATATGGGGACCGCCACAGCCTGTGGCGGTCCCCATATCTAGGATACCTTTGGAAACTAGATAAATTTACAGTGCAACTTTAATAAATTTTCATAAAATCTATACATTATTTATTATAATTCTTTTGATAATAAACTAATCCGCCTTATTTTCAACATTTTCATTATCCACGATCACAAATTACTCCGGCTGCACTTGCACATGAAAAAGTTCTTCTAATTTAATAACGCATATTCATCAAAAAATCTATCAATCTCATTCTATGAATCATCTATTCTCAACACTTGTTCTTTGTTTCACTTTCTAATCCACTTTTATTACCTATAATAAAGCTTTAGAAAAGGAATCTGAATGAAAATAATAAATATTGGTAATTCTCATATTACAATTCACATGAAAAATAAAAAAAAGACAGAGTTTAGAGTAAATGATTATACAATAAAAAGGGAAATTAAATCCCAAAATAAATGATCCAAACAGATATTAAATAATAAATTCCAAAATAAATTATCATAAAGAACATAAAATAAAAAGGGTGATAAAATCCAAAATAAATAAAACAAGTAAAAAAAAACATGAACAAAGCAAACAAGTCAATATATTTTAGCAGCTTGCACTACTGAAAAGACGATCTGCTTCTGCACCTTCAGCACAGCGATCAACATGGACCTGTTCAATTACTCGACAATTATTTCACTTACAGCCATTTCATCAACAGTCATTTTCACGACAGGATCATTTTCCCAATAGATACATATTTAATGTGTAATGTGAAAATGTAAAAAATTTTAATATTTAATATAAAATAAATTTTATTTAAAATCATGCTTGGCAAAAAAAAAAGATAAATAAAATAAAATAAACATTTTTAATGTGACAAAAATCTTAACAAAACACATTAATCATTAATATATACTCAAATTTGTATCAATTTAGCAAAAACCAACATGTAATAAAAAAAAACTTGCTTACAAATCATTTCAAATTGCTAATAAATAGTTTTTTTTTATTATTCTTTATATGTATAAATGAAGATTCTATATTTAGGTTTTATGGGATGTAATAGATTTAATAATTATACCAAAATAAAAATTAATTTTTAACTGTTGAGAAAATGATTGTCAGGAAACGACTGTCGGTGAAATGACTGTCAAAAATAATTGTTGGGAAAATGACCCAGATTCAGCCTCGAGCCCTTTTTGGTGAATTATACTTAACCAAGGCTTTCTAAATGGCTATTACCTTACACTAACCCAAGTTACTTTGGAACTAACATTAACTATAAACAAACATTAATAAACACATATTTATATCAGGTTCAGGAAGGTCATCAAATTTACTCATAATAAGATTTTAAATGCAAAAAAATCAGTTGTCTTTAAAGGTGATTTAATGAATTCGCAATAAATGTATTATTTTGAAATAATGTAAGGTATATGAGAAAAAAGAGAAGTAAATGAGAAAAGCTTTAAAGGTAAAGAAAGAAATCAAAAGCAAAATAATGTATTAACTGAACTTGCATAATTAATATAAGGTTTAATTTAAATTCGTAGATGTTTAGCCAAAATTGCAAGAAAAAAAAATATAGAAAAAAATTAATAAAATGTTAATGTAAAGTCTGTAACAAATTCTCTATATAACTAACATATAATCTTTAGCCAATCAAATGTTTTAAATATCTCGTTATTATAATGAATCAGCCAATTAAATTCTTTAAATTTTCATTATAATCTTATAATAAGTTTGAGGTAAACCCTGAAGGGTTTTTTGAAGGCAACATTAGTAAACGTTATTAACGTTCCATTTCTTTATTTTTTTTTTGCAGGAACCTTCTTGGACACGACTGGTTTAACATGACAAAAAGCACAAGTAATTTTTAAACCAAGTTTTATTTAAATAGATGATAAATCCAAAAAAAAAATATCTTTTGCACTAAAAATAACAACTAAAAATAACAACTAAAATTTCATAATAAAATAAATAAATAAATAAATAAATAAAAATAAATATCCCAAATCCTAAAGGTCTAAATCCTTTATCTAAATCAATATTTAAGATCTAGATCTATCAACATATTGAACTATTTTAATCTTCTTTCTTGCTTTAATTAATAAATCAGGATTAATCTTATTATAAGCACAAATTATTAATTTATAACATACAAAACCATCATCCAAACATTTAAGAATTTCTTTTAAATAATCATCATTAAACCAAATATTATTAGTAAATTCTAATGTAAATAATTTTAATGCTCTATTATTTCTAATATTATTTATCAAAAAATGTGATAAAGTAAATTCAGAAAATTTAAAATTACCTCTAATACCAAAATAATTTAAATTAATAAAATTAATTTCTGATAATCTTGATAAACATTTAGCAAAATTATTTTCATCATTATCATAATTATTATCTAAAATGATTGATTCTATAATATTACAAGAAGATGATAATAAAGTGATCAAATCATTATTTTCAAAAGAGATTAAACCACATCTAAGAAATTTAATATTAGAAAAATTTGTTGATATAAATTGAATAGGATTAAAATTAAATTCAATAAGTGAAGAAGAAAATTTTTTTCCAATATCTAAATATTCTAAATCAGATGAACAAATTTGTAATAAACATTGTAAAAATTGATAAGAAATAAAAGAATTATTTAAATCAATCATAATAAGATTAGGTAAAAATAATTTTTCTGTTAGATATTCAAAATAATTATTTTGAATAATGGTACAATTAACTAATTGAAATTTTTGTAATGAAGTAAGAAATTTTAAATAATAAAGAATATTATTATTATTATCAAATTTAATTCCAATTAAACTTAATATTTTTAAATTTTCAGCTTGAGATTCTTTTAATTCTTTCATAATTAAAAAAAAATCTACAGGACAATTATATAAAATAAGATGGGATAATCTTTTTTGATTACGAATTAATTTAATTAAATTTGTAACTTCAAATTTTAATAAATTATGTTCTCTTGATAAATAAAAATTTGAATAATTTGTTTCCATTGGAAAATCAATATTTATTTCTAATTTATCAAGATTACGTACATATTTTGATAAAGCAAAAAGAAAATCTGATATATTTCTCCTTGTCGTACAAATCAATTCTTTGATATTTGATAAACAATTTCTCGCATTAACATATTTAGGTATTGATAAATATATATCTATTGCTTTATATTCCGGATTATTCATTATACTTCTTTTATAAAATGATAAAGCTGTAGGATATCGTTGAAAATCTTTACAAGGATTATATAAAGATTTTTGATAAATATGATTTATATCTAATGAAAGTCTTTTTAAATTTTTACATTTTCCAATAATAAATTTTAAAAGAATTTCAGATATAATTTGATATTCAGAAAAAGTATTTCGTAAATCTACCATCAAAGTACGACTAGCCAAATATTTTATTATTTTTATTATTGATAATGTTGATTGTGAATCATTAGTCGTATCGTCAATAATTTCTTGAAAAAAATTAAAAAAATTTTCTGGTATAATTCGTTCTTCATCTTCATTATTATTATTATTATTATTATTATTATTTGAATCTTGTAAATTTTCATTAAAACTGATTTCATTAAAAATATAAAAATCAATTATTGATAAATCCATTTCATGAATATCAATATATCTTAAATAATTAATATAATCGAATTTCGGTATTAAGATTTGTTCTTTTTTAATATGACAATTATCAATTAATTCTTGTTCATATTCCAATATCAAAAATGAAAAATATGTTTTAATTAATGTTGCCGCTTGACGTCTTTTAGTCATAAATGAACAACGACAAACAGATTGATCATCAAATTGGGAAGCACAAGAATAAATAAGTCGGAATGGTTTACTCCAAAGAATATCAATTGTTTGAGAACACCATGCTTTGTTTATTAATAAACAACTAAAGAGAGATGTTTTATCATCATTTATGAACAAAATTATATTTCGAATTATATCTGTGTTTAATTTCATAATTTTTTTTTAAAAAAAAAATAAAAGAAAAGAAAAGGAAGAAAGGTTAAAAAAAAAAAAAAATGTGGACATATGCAAAACACAATTTATCTTATAAAGTAAGGCTTGGCGGCCTGTTTTCCCGATACAGGTTCATTTTTGTACAATAAAAAGTTGATCAATTTTTACTGCGGGAAAATATATTTTTAAAAATTTATATTGTTTTATTATTAACCATTAATACTAAAAATACATATACTAAAAATACAAATTGAAATACTATATTTATTATAATCGTTAGAATCTGATGTACTGTATTATGAATCTGATATACTGTAAAATAACAAATAATTTCGGTCAAAGTAACGGTTAATCCTCGACCTAGAAAATAGTAACTAGTATTGGTAGTATATCCGTATTTCCCGTATTTCAATAATAAATAGAAATAATATATAATATTATAAATTATTTTTACTATCTATTAATAAAATAATAATAATAATAAATTAATATATTTATAATAAATAATCAAAAAAATTAAAAAAAAAAATTTAAATACACTTACCAAGAAATTTATATACCGGAAAACATATAATAGGAATAATTGATCTTGCTTCATTCATATTTTCTTTAATAAAATCATCATCAAGATTTCCAAACCAATGTAATTCTTTTAAATTATTATTATGATATTTTACATAATTTATAATAATTTTTAAATGATCATTTTTAATCATATATTTATCAATAATTCCCAAAATTTTTAAAATTGGTTTCATTTGATTTAAAAAATAATCCAATTGTTGTGAAGTAAGAGTAAAATTAATATAAAGAGAAGTAACAGTAGAAGGAATTGAATTAGTTAATTCAACTAAAACATCAGAAAAATTATAACCAAAAATATCAAGATATAAATGATTAAGAGGTAAATTATAAAGTAAAGAAGGTAAAAGATTAGGAAATGAAGCATTAAACATTCCTAAAGATAAATTTTGAATATTAGGACAAAATTCATGAATAATTTCTAATAAATCATTATCAACTCTATCAAGAGCAAGAGAAATTAAAGAATTATTTAACATTTTTAATAAAATTCCCATATCATCAGCATCAAGAAAAGAAGGAATATTCCAACTATATAAATGTTTAATATTTAAATTTGGTAAAGAAATAATATTATTAAAATTAATAATTATCATTTGAGTAAAAGAATTTAAATTTAAAATTTCTAAATTATTACAATAAATTAAAAGATTTAATAAAGGTTCAAAATTTTTTAATTCTTTTAAATAAAGATATTTTAAAGATTTATTTTGAGATTTAATAGCATCAAAAATTGGTGAAGATTTTCTTGGATCCCAAAATTCATTAATTTTTAAAATTTCAAGATTTTTTTGTGATTCAATAAATTGTGAAATTAAAATTTCTAATTGAAAAGAATATTTGTTTTTATCACCCAAGTTAATTGAAATATTTAATTGACGTAAATTTTTAACATGAAATTTTAATAAATTAAATAATATTGATGATTCCGTTATAAATAATTCTACATCTCGTTTAAATTGATATTTAAAATTAAATTTTTGTAAATTTTTTAAAGAAATTTCATTTTGTTTAAAAAAAAAAAAAATTTAACCAATTATTATCATAATTATCAAAAATATCAGATTGAACGCTTAAAACTTTAAATCCTTTTGTACGTTTAAAAAATAAATTAATTAATCGTTGATAAAGATTTTCAAATTTATTATTATTAATTTCAGGAAAATTAAATATTAACCAATTTTTAAAAGTTATTTTAAAATAATATAAATTAAAATTTTGTAAATAATTTGGATAATCAAATAAAGGTTTTTTTAAATCATAAGAAATTTGAATTTTTTCTTGTTGAAAAATTTCTTGAATTTCATGTTCTTGAAAACATTTTATATATGTTTGAATGATCTTTATACTTTTTTTTTCGATTATTTTATTATTAAACGGTTTATACCATAAAATGGGAATGGTTTGATGACACCATAATCGGTTAACCAATGAACATGAATATAATGTTGAATATTCATTTCTTAAATTTTTTAATACTTCTAAAAGACAATCTGCTTCCAAAGATTTCATTATTAAAAAAAAAACAAAATGAATAAATAAATAAAATTATAAAGGAAAAAAAAAAAAAAAAAATTGGAATTATCGAATAAAAAAAAAAAAAAAAAAGTGTAATTATTTATATAATTACGTAAATCAACGTATGACCAAAGATTTACGTACACATAAATTAATTAGATCATCAAGTATCCTAGTGGACCGTAAAAATGATATCATATGAATTTGTAACAAAATTAAAAGCGGAATTAATTGTATTTGGAAAATAGAAAAAAAGATCAATTAGAATTTTTTTTTTTTTATTTATTTTTTTTATCCTTTATTTTTCATAGTTTAAATCATATTATTAAATTAAAAAAGAAAAAAGAAAAAATAATAAATTCCGGGAGTTTGAAGAACATGAAGATCTGTTTATATATTTAGTAAATTTAATTAAATTTCTAAATTTGTTTTTTTTTTATTTTTATTTTTATTTTTTTTTTTAATTTTTTTTTTTTTTTTTTTTTTTTTTTTTAATTTTTTTTTTTTTTTTTTATTTTAGGTTAAAACTATTCATAGTCACCATAATAAGACTAATTTGTTTAAAAATGCATGACATTTTTAATACATGAATTTCATTACCAAATATTATTATTATAATCGAAAAAAATTTTTTTTCAACATTTTTCTTCCAACACCAATAGTTCTTTAACTCGTAGATCTGCCCAAATTTTGGTTAACTCAGCCGAAAGTAAGACAAATAATACACAAAGGGTAATTGTGTAACAGAACAGCGATCATTTGAAGTTCAAATTATTTTTTAGAAATTTCGAGAGTTGACTTTTTTAAAAAACTTTACAAGTTACATGGTTATTTTTTTTTTTATTGAATCCATCTTTTCCATTTGATTCACGATTCAATTCCTTCTTTAACCTTTAAATAGAAATTCAATGGATATTAATAACAATATTCAAGAATTAAATGATGCTATTCGTATCGAACTTAATCGACAAGATTCTGTTGTAAAACAACTCTCTAAAAAGTTTGGAATGACTGAACATGTTATTCGGGTAAATCTAAATTTTTTATTATTTTTTTTAAATCTTTTATTAATCTTTTATAGATCGAATTAATTTATTTAAAAATATTTTATAATAGAATATGATGAAAGAGAAAAGACCGGTTGTTAAAGAGAATAAAAATCTTACTGCTTTTGATGTATTTGTTGAAGATAGAAAATCACATGGGATAGGTATTTATAAATTTATTATTTATTATTTTATTATAATTAATTATAAATTTAATCGAATTTTTATTTTATTTTTAAAGATAATAATGATGATAATCAATTAATTTGGGATTCGTTATCTTCGGAACAAAAGTCATCATATCAATTAGATGCTAATCGACGTAATATTGAAAATCGATATTCTGAAGTTAAATTTATCCAAAATTCTGAAGAACGATTAAATGTATTAAAAGATGGTTTAAGAGAATTAAAATATCAGGTAAAATATTTACATATATGTGTGTATATATTATTTTCTTTAAAATAAAAATTGATTATTATTATTTTAGTGTTGTCGATTAAATCAAGAATGTGGTTGGGATTTCTTGGTTATTACTATTGAACCAAAGGAGATGCCAGATGCTTCATTTGGATTCGGGAGTTTGTTAATAGATGATTTTTGTATTGAACATCCTGAAGAAGTTTTACAACTTAGTAAAAAATTATATCAATATGGAGAAACTATAAGAAATTCGAGTATGTTTATTTTTTTTTTTTTATAAATTCTTTTTTCTTCCCTTTTAGTAAACTTACAAACATTTATTTCTTATTATTCTTTAGAAATGTTAATGGAACAAAATGAAAATGAACAAATTGATACGGGAAATGATCGTTTAGAATCTTTAATATCTCAAACGCCATCATTGAATTGTCAATTATCATTTAAAAATGAAGAAGTAATAACTAATATTAATAATGAAGATAATGAAACCGGATCTTCATCTTCTTTTACTAAAGATAGTTGTGCAAGTTCTGAAGAAATAGATGAAAGTATAGAAATTGAAACAGATGAAGAAACTGACGATGATGATAAAACTGTTTGTGATGATGAACAAGATTTAGTTGATCAAGATCCTTTATATGAATTACTTTCTCAAGATTATAATAATGTTCAACTTGATGATAAATTACAATCTGTTGTAAAAAAATTCTTAAAAGCAAGATTTTGTGAGTATTTTATAAAATATTTCTTTTTTTTTCATGTTGATTATGATTTTTAATTTAATTCTTTGATTTTATTAATGTTTTAGATGCTGATACTGGAAAAAATATAAATATTCCTTACAAAGATTGGAAAAAACAAGCAAAATATTCAGTAACTGGATGGCCTAAAGATATAAAATTTGATGATTGGACAAGAATTAAAGTTAAAGATAAAAGAGAAGTATATCGTCATTTACTTAATGTTCATTTTCATGTTAATGAGAATGCTCCAGAATATATAAGAAATAATTCTCCTAATAAGAAGAAAAGAAAATTAGCAATTTAGCAACACAATTACGTTAATATTAAGACAATAATATAAATCTTCCAGTAACTTTTTTTTTTGAAAGTTATGATTATGCGTGGCGCAGGAATTTTTTTTTCTAAAAAAAAAATAAAATAATGTTTGTCGTTTAAAAAAAAAAAAATCTATTGCAATAACAATTTTGTCATAACTTTGCCTCCTTTATTTTTACTCTAGGAAACTTTTTCAGACTAGACCTATTCATATTCTTATATCATTTAATTTATTTTTTTTTGTTTATTTTTGTATAAATTATTAATTCAATTTATAAATGGTTTAAGGGAAATATGTTGTATTCTAATTTCTACATGAAGTTTATTATTGAATAAAAACTTTGGGATATTCTTTATCGAGGGAAAGGATAACAAATTTTAATCAATCAAATTGAAGGAACAATTTACATCACATGGCTTGATTATTTTTGGTAATTACTTTAATAATATTTTATTTTTATTGTCAAATCTTTCGAAAAATGTGTAGTTTGTTAAAATTCTCAGACCTCAAAGGTTCTTCTTAAGCTTAAAGTAAGTTGAACTGTTTTGAGAAAACGAGTTTCTGCTGATTGATATATAGTTAAACGCACGCAAATACGTAATATATATATTATAAACTTGTCTTTATTCTTTATCAAACGTCAAGCTTGCTTAAATTAGACTATATATATACTTTTGAAGCATAATTGAAGCTTATACTAAAAAAGTGCTAAACAAATCTTGAAGCTCAAAACATGCTTTGTTGAAACAATTTAACTGTTTTATCGTTCTTTTATTATGAATAATTCTACAAATTTTTATATATCATTTTACTTATATAAGATCACCAAATTAGTCAAATTTATTTGTAATTTAAATTATTTTATTTAAATGGCTGATAATGAAGATTAATAAGCCTCTGATCACTCTCTGGTCATTAGAAAACGAAAACTTATTAATTAAATCACATTTATAAAACTGCTAAACACTTGTAAAAGTATAAAAATTATATTGACTTTATAAAGTAGCATTACTTATAAATTAAAATGTCAATTAAAATCTTTTTCAATTTCTAGAATTATTAATCAATAATCATAAAAAAATATATAATTTTTTAAACTTACTGTAAACTTCAAACCAAAAAATTAAATGGACACAGTATTATTTGATTAGTGTAATTACCATTGTAAAATTCAGAATTCTGAAAATTATGCAAAAAGAATTATTGTCAGAAAAGCTGTTATAATAGAAATACTCACTTGTTAAAGATATGAGGAAATCTAAATAACATAGTTTTAAATTTTTATTAATTCTATGTAATTATTAATTAATACATGATAATTCAGGTATAATATATATTATTTAACATAAAATAAATTTTTTATTTTCCTAGAAAAAATTGCAGAATTTATTTAGAACTTTAAAAGTTGTTATTTTTTATTTTTATTATTTTTAAGAAATAAAAATAATATATATTTTTACTTTAAAATACCAAACTTCGGATTTAAGGTATATAGGCAAGAAAGGTGAATATTTCTTTAATGTTTTTTTTTATTTTAGATATCATAAAAATTGAAAATCAATTATACTGGGAAGTATAATTTTATACTCATTTAAAAGAGAAGAATAAGACCTATTAAATGAATTAGAATTTATACAAATCAAATCATTGCTAAATAAATGGTAAGACAGAAAATTAAAATCGATGTTGAGTATAGTGTATAGAAGTTCCACATATTATAGAAATATGTATTGTATAATTTTTATATCTGTGTTAGGTTCTCTTCATATTTTTCATTAACAAAATTAGTATCCAATATTTCTTTAAAAAACATTTTATTTATAGTTTTGATAATGTATTCTCACATCTCATTTTTTTCACTCGTCTGATGTAGAATATTTTTGTATTTTAAAAACAGTAAAAGGATAATGCATAGATAAAGTTTAACTCAATTATGAAAATTTTTTTAATTAATTTTACTCATAATAATAAAAAAAAAAATTTTTTCATACAATTTGAAAAATAACAGAAATAAAAAAAAATGTATTACAATATTTTTTTTTATATAAAGAAATAAAGAAATAATAAAATAAAACACAGATATAAAAAGTGAGCAAGTATAAACATATTTTCTAAAAATCAATTTACAATTAATATTTTTCCCAATTTTGCTATATCACCATTATACCAACACTTCCCCTACCTCATAACAACAACTAATACCATTACAGCCCTTTTACCAGCGTCATTATTTCCATTTTTACCAGCATCTAGCTATTATTTTCTGTTTTGCTAATTGCTAATGCTGTGCGGTAATGTCTCCCTTGATCCTATTTTCCATTTTACTAAATCACAACCATCTGCCATCATTTTTTTTATTAACAGTACCCTTGCATTACTAGAACCTCCTGACCTAAGAAATGGTATTCAAAGTCTACGGAAAAGGTGCAATATTTTACATTTACAAATATTAATATTAAAACTTGACCCTGAAGTCTATATTAACACTAAATGATTGTTTGCTCACATTCACATTTCCTGTAAATACATTATTTATAAAGATGTTTTTATAACTTGACCATAATATAGTACTAATGTTTTCCATTTGGTTGTTAGTCATGCATAATTGTAGTAAAATAGTAATCACCTTGATTTATATTACTGGTCATTTAACAAACACTTTTTATCCCATGTAGCATCATAATTTCCTATTTTGTTGTCATTAATGATAGTTATTCACTCGACTTTTGTCTCCTACTTCTTTGAAGTTGCATTTTTCATTTGATTGTAAATCATAATTGATATTTAAATGTAAGTCATCCACTTGATTATCGTAAATAGTCACAAATATCCATTTATCCTTTCGTTTTCAATTCCAATAAATTGCATTTGAATGGAAGTCATCCACTGTTACAAATATCAATACTTTTTTTTCTGGTCACATTTTTATAATGTTCTTCTTAATAGCCTCTTTTGGTATTGATCTATATAAGCAACAAAAAAATAGCATTGCAATTAATTATGGATAACTCACAATTTAAAATCCATTTATAACACGTACATACCTTATAATCTATATATGTTTTATAATTTTCATTCCCACAAGTAAAGCTTTCTGTTATTTACTCTCTTCATTACGTCTGGTTTAAAGTTGTTATGTACTTCTATTTTCAGATTTCTTCTTATTTCTTTTGTCTTCCATGATGATCTCTTTAGTCTTTATAAACATACAGAAATAAAAATACGAGGAAAGAATGAGGGAATTCTAATCTAAACCAAACCAGTCAGTTAGGAGAGACTCAACTAACTGACCAGTTTTTCCTTGCCTATAATGAGAAAAATAACTCATATACAGTATAAGGAAGGTAAAAGGGATTTAAAGGAAATTATAGAAGAAAAAAATTTAATAATAAAAAAGTTGTCTAATGAAAAAAAATGAGTATTTATATAGAATACCTTTTTAAATTTACTAAGAATGTGTCATAAGAATTATTATGTAATCATAATTTATCAATATTAAATTTACTTAATTTAGTTTTGTTTTTTTTCGTTTTCATATATAGTTCAATTAGTTCAAAATAGTACAATAGTACATATTTATTATGTCGCACAAAATATTAAGTTTTTTATTAAAAGTGAATCATATTTGCACATACGCTTATAATTTCACATGACCCATACAAACCTCATTTGGCAAGCTTTTCAAGCCAGGCCAGGCCAAGCTTATGAGGACCACTATGTAGAATAAATATAAATTGCGCCATAAAATCTGCTACAAGTGTTTAAAATTATATTTCTTACTAATAAATAATTTTCAGAAGGAATTTGAATTCTTTTTATTTAATTTAAAAGACTTTATTGGCTATTTAAGGTCTTTAAAAATAAAATCATTAGAACAATTCTTTAAAAGTAAAATCAGATAATTTGTTAAAAAAAAGAAAAAATTTCTCAAAAACTAATTGAGTTTTTTTTTTACTTATTAATATCTTATTTCTTTTATTTACCAGTTAAAAAATATTAAAAAATAATTACTGTATATTTTTAGTATATTAAAAAAAGTAATGGGTTTAATAAATATAGTGATGAAATAGAAAAAGAAACTATTGTTATTTTTTGAATTTGTTTAGAAAAAATTTTTATTTTTAAAGATGTACTATCTGATTATATAATACAAATTTAATTTTGGCTTCTAAAGCTTTAATTTTCAACAAAGATTATCAATGGAATCCAATACATTTCATATTTGATTACCAATAATCAATAAATTCATTAAAATAACTTCATTTAATTATATTAATATGTATATATTTGTTTCTGGTGAATAAAACACAGTATTTCTGATATGAAATCAATCCTGTTAAGCATAAATCCAACATTCATAATTTTAAAAATTTATAATCCTAAAACTTTATTATTCCTAATATTCATTATTTAGATATCCAACAATCATTATTATGATAATAAATATAATATCATGTTTATTTTTTATTTTTTTTTTTTATCGAATACAGCAAAAGTATAGGAAAATATTATGGATACAGAAAAACTGTTGTCTACATAAAAGCTACTCTATACCTATGTCTAGCATACCTGACAGCTGCTATTCTTGAAAAGAATTAGCCTATGCTACTGCATT
>QKYT01000102.1:188050-268022 GCA_003550305.1 Glomus cerebriforme | reverse complement strand
GCGTAGATTTACGAAATACTTCGTACTAAATAAATTCCTGATGTAGATTATAATATTTAATTTGCGTAACTTTTACAATTTTATCAATTACTTTAATCACATTGATCACTTCATTTCATTTTTACTTTGCTAGTTTATAAAATTACTTTTATTAATAATCCACCAAATAATTTTATTGCTGAAATTAAACATATAGCTACTTTAAAAGATCTAAAAAGTAAAATTAGTTATTTTATAAAGAGCGCAAAAAACAAGCATCATTAAATAATTGGTTAGCATTAGATAATTTGTAAACGAAGTATACTGTAGTATGATTTTTATAAAATAATAAATCACATGATTTAGTTTTGATATAATGATTTTTTTTAAAAAATATATAAATTTTGGTATATAAAAAAAATTTAATATACTGAAGATCACTATATACAGAAATTTTGGTTTTAAACAGTGACTTCAGTTTATTGAGAATATACTGTATATTCAATTTTTGATTTTAATTATATGTTAGGATTGGTTAATGGATTTCTAATCAAAAACCTAAACAATCAGAAATAAACAGGCCTATTATACATTTATACTACCTTTGATCTAATTTTTATAAGAAATAAAATTGCCTTTTTGGACTTTATATAATGTAATAACATGATTAGGTTACATAACTTTAAAGTATTTATTTATACAATTAATCTAAAGGTAATAGTTTTTTTTTTTTTTTTTAGTTTAACAGCAGATTTTATTAATTAAATTGTAAAAGAGAATAAACACAAAATACATAAAATAATAAAATATATGGATCTCGTTTCTATCTAGTTTACATAAATAAGAATTTAAAAAGTAAAACTAATCTAAATGCCTACGCTATAAACCTAATATAAAAACATANCCAGTATANAACTTCACAATNAGAGGTCGCAACCAGATCGANCATCCAGAAAGTATCCCCTCCAATCCCTTAAAATAAGTTAAAAGAGAGCCGTAACCTAACTACCCGAACTGTCAGATCCATCAGGGGGACCAATTGGTCCAAAATGTTAATCCAAGGGGTTCCGAGAGAAAATGCCTTAAATAGCAGGTCCGGAACAGGGGCTGAGGTCGGCGATGGGAGCCTTGAAACCTGAGCAGCGTCGGCGAGAGCACGTGATGTGATAACGTCTTTAGTGGGAAGCTTAGATGCCATAATGCAACAGCGAGGAAGCCAAGTTTGGTGGAAGAAATCACGTTGCAATTTCACCACCGCGGAGCAGATGAGGTTCTTGGAGGAAAGCGCCGAGAAACCATTAGAGAGACAAAAGGAAGTTAAACCGCGAGGAATAAAATCTTGGAGGATAAGTAAGGGCCAATTCATCTAAAGGTAATAGTTATACAACAAATATTTTTAATTATATAGATTCTTCTAAAAAAAATAAAAAAATACAAGAAAAATGAAAGAATATTACTAAAGAAATAAAAAAAAAACAAAAAAAAAACAAAATTAAAAAAACAAATATATTTATTTATAAAAAATCTAAAGTAAATTTAAAAATAATACTTTAGAAAAATTCTTTTTTTTTAAATCTTTTTATAATTTTTTTGGTTTTTAAAGAAGATAAAACTTATATAAGATTAAGTAGCTTAAAAAACTAAATGTTTTTAGAGGTATTATTTTAGGCTATATCCAAAAGTTAGAATTGTAAACAAAAATTATAAATAATAAAGTGCAAACAACTAAAGTTTATATTATCTTAGTAAATGAAATCTTTATGTTTTGTAAAAAATTTAGTCTGAATTTTTTGGAAAGTTTTTTACTAGAAATATATAGCCAGAATTAATATTAATTTTGGCCGAAATTAAAGTATTATTTAAAGCTTTAAAGCTTTAAATTATATGTATTATTTTTGATTTATCTTATGGATTCTTGTATTACTAAACTCTATATAAAATAATTTTTGTACTAAAAGAATTCTAGTATAAATTGCTGATTTTAACCAGCTAACTAATTATTACTGATTTTATTTCTAAAAATTTACATATTATTTATTTATTTATTTTATATATTTTTAATAAACAATTATTATAAGTGATCCGCTCATTTTAAATTTTGATTGTAAGTAGGATCACAAAAAAAAATGCAAAATTAAAATTTTTTAAAAAGATGATAATCTTTATGGATCAGTGTTCATAGGTTCAGAGACAGGGCCCCGAGCCTTAGAGCTACGAGTGGCTCTAGTAGAGCGCCGTTTGGTAGGTGCTGGTTTTGGGGCCGTCTTTGCTGCTCGTTTCTTCTTTTTCCCTCCAACTGAGGAAGCTGGTGTTGTGACACCACTGCCTTCCGTTTCTGCCATTGGCGGCTCTTCTTCGTGCCACAAGTCTTCAAGGCTCTTTGATGATCCGATTGCAGAGCTTGTGGTTGTGTCTTTCTTTCGACGCTTTGATAAACGGCCCTTTTTCTTAATATCATCTTCTTCGGCCTTACGTTTTAATTGAAGTTTGGCTTCGAGTTCATCGTCTTCGAGAAGTAATGACACAATTTCGCGAGGCTTGAAGTCCACTTGTTTGAATTCTCCACCCGATATAACGACCTTTTGGATCTATATAATTAATAGTAACAATTATTATTAGTTACGAATTTAATTTGTATACTCTATATATAAGTATTTACAAGTATTTACCTCGTCTTTTTGTTTAGCTCGCTGTAAGATCCTTTCTTCGATCGTGCCTTTTGTTATGAGTCTGTATACTGTTACTTGTTTTGTCTGACCTAAACGGTGTGCACGATCCATAGCCTTTAATTTAATAAAAGAAAAAAAATGTTGTTATAATTTTAATATAATAATTATTATATAAAATAATTTCTTCACGTACCTGTTGGTCAACTGTAGGATTCCAATCACTGTCATAAAAAATGACTGTATCTGCTGCAGTCAAATTAATGCCAAGTCCACCAGCACGCGTACTTAATAAGAATATAAATATTTCAGGCCTAAATAAAGTTATACATAATTGATTAAAATTCGAAATCAAATTGTTCTTCTAAAAGATTGGATGGAAAGTTCTTACTTAGTTTGCCAATCTTCAACCATATCACGACGATCTGAAATCTTAGAAGAACCGTCAAGTCTCAAATATTTGTACTGGCGATATGAAAGATATTCTTCCATTAAGTCAATCATACGTGTCATTTGGAAATAAATTAAGACACGATGACCACCAGCTCTAAGCTCTTCAAGCAATTTATCAAGCTTATATAATTTGCCTGAATCCATAATTAATTTTTTCACAGCTATAAATAATAATTGAAATTAATTTTCTATAACACAAAAACGAAAAGAGAATTATTAATTTAATTATACATACCGGGAACACGCATATGTGAAAAGCCTTGTCCTCGTAATAATGGTCGTCCGATTATACTATTTCCTTCCGGACTTGTTAAGAATTGGCCAATAGGACTAAATACTCTGTCTTTTTCATTCAATAATTTATTGACCCCGATAAGTGTAGCTCTTATTGAATTATCAAACATAGTTCGTTCTTTATCGTTGTAAAAACACTTGTCGTGACAGATAAATTCGATAGGAGGAGCAATTGCCTTTGGTATATAACACGGATCAAGAACAGAAAGCTCATACTGTGATGACTTTGCAAATATGTTTGTCAAATCACTCAATACAGATGACTCATCGATATTTATGGGGGATATCTTTGATGTATCAGTGATCAAAAAGCGAGCATAAGTATTGATAGGGGCGTCTTGATAACTAGGAAGAAATAATATAAATATGATTGATCGTATCGAAATAAAAACAAAGATTCAAAAATTATTATAATTCTTTCTGATCTTTACCTCTCATCTTGAGTTAGGTAAAATCTTCTTCGTGCACGTCGTGTTCTTCGCAAAAGATGAATAACCCATCTTGTTATTATATTACCAAAGAAAATTTGTGATGCTCCCGAAGGAGAGGTATCAATAAATTTTAAGAAAGTGAAAGTGCCTAAGAGATTAAAACATTAAGAATAAAAAAATTAATCATATAACAACTTATGCAAAGTTGTACAAATTAAAATTTAGACTTACCGCTTTCATTATCACGCAAAGACTCATTTATGTAATCTGGTTGCCAAATATTCATCAAATGATCAAAAATCTTAGTCCTGAATCCTGCATTAGAATGATGGCCGGGAACATCTAAAATACCTATCAAAACATATCACATAATAAATTATTTCAAGCTTATTAAGATTTAAAAATTTTACTATAAAGGATATACATACCACCATATCGATACACTGTTTTTGGTATTTCGTATTTAATCAAGTTTTTTGTTGAATAAGGTAGGTATAAATTATCTCCTTCGCGTGATATCATCCAAGTCAAACTATATTTACAGAAGGAGAAAGGGGAAACTACATCTGCTCTTTCAAATAATTCAGGATGGTTGCAAACCTTACGGAATTGCATAACCAAATTCATCAAGCTATCAACACTGTCATTATCCGGTAATGTAGCAGCCTTTTCCAATAATTCAGATACCGAAATCTTCTCACGCAATCCGCGATATAACATTCGTTGTCTTGCAGTCAATTGACAATATACTTCCTTCTCGATTTTATCACCAAGTTCATTCTGAACGTTTTTCTTAACACGACGCAACATAAAAGGTTTTAAAATCATATGCAATCTTTTAAGTTGATGTTCATTTAATGACCCTTTGTTTTCAGCATGACTTTCGATATCCTTAGAGAACCATTCACTGAACTCTTGATGAGAATCAAAGAGTGTTGGCATAATAAAATGTAGAAGTGCCCATAATTCTTGCATACTATTTTGTATTGGTGTGCCAGTTAACAAGAGTCTATTGCGACATTGGAAACCTAGTAAAGTTTTCCATCGAGCACTGAAATAATGATAAAGAGGAAGGTGTAAGAATAAATAATACTGAGAGTGTTTATAAAAAAAACATCATGATTTAATCGTTACCTTGAAGAACTTTTGATAGCTTGTGCTTCGTCTAAAATCATATATTGCCATTTAGTTCTTTCGAAATTCGCTTTATCTTGAACGATCTATAAAAGTACATAAATTCAAATTAGTTAAAATAAATAAATAGAAAATGAGTATTAATGATTGTAATTACCAATTGGTAGCTTGTAATTACAACATGGAAAGGAGCATCAGCATTGAAAATCATATTCTTCTTATTCAAAGTTTTTCGCAATACATTTCGGTCTTTAGGATTCCCCCAATATGGTAATGTCTTGAAACTGGGAAGGAATTCAGAAATTTCTTTTTGCCAGTTATGAAGAGTTGAAGCTGGGGCAATAACTAAAAATGGTCCCCATATATTATGTGCCTTAAAAAAAATTTAGACGAAATTAGTTTTTTTTTCAAAAAAAAAAAAAATAAAAAAAAAAATAAAATAAATAAATAATAATTCAAGATATTTTGAAACTTACCTCTGCAAGATGTGCCATCAATGATATAGATTGGACTGTTTTTCCCAAACCCTAACAATTGCGTTATTAAAATTCCTATTAATATATATTTTAAATTTCGATAAATAAAAATAAATATATTTACCATTTCATCGGCCAATATTCCGTTAATGCCCTTTATAAATTTATTATTAATTCTAAGTGTTAGACATTGTGCTCTTTAATAATTTTACAATACAATAAAATAAAATAAAATAAAATATATACTTGTTCATAAAGATTAGCTAACCAATTCAATCCTCTCAGCTGATAATCTTTCAAAGTAACTTTTGCAAGTAAAGATGGTTGTTTAATTTCTGCAGCTGACGGCATACTTGAAGGATTTTGGAAGTTCATATGATCCACTTATTATAAGGATTATAAATAATCAGCGAAAAATTGGTAAAAGCAATTCAAAAAATCATAAAATAATAATAATAATAACTTACAATCGTTATTAGATAATGAAAGATCTGATGATTTACCAGAAGCCATGTATAGAGCCTTTCTTTCGCCGTCAAAAATCTTAGTATGTTCCTTTACTTGCGCAAGAGCATTCTTGGCGCTAGCACGGGCCTTCGCAGCAAGTGCGGTATCATCCTCTATAGAAAAAATAATTACGATATATATTTGAATTTAGAATAATAATTTATAAAATATTTAAATAATAAAATAGAAAATAATAGTAAACCTTCGTCAAAATTGATATCTTTGAATGAAGTTGGTGCCTGAGAATCAGCATCAGCGTCTATTTCTGTATCATTATTTGTATCATCGGAGGAAGATCCAGTTTCTTGTATACCAGATACAGCAACAACAGATACTGAAGATTCTCCAAAATCATCTTCGGCTATTTAAAAAAAATTACGAACTGTGAATAAATCAAACGAATATTATGCAAATATTTATAAATAAAAGCTACATACTAGTTATTTTTTTGCCGACGAAATGGCTATAAAGCTCAGTTTGTGTAATAAGAAAATTGAGCTTGCGTGCTTGTCTCTTAGCTTCTCGTAACTCTTCTTCAATTCTCATCTTTTCCAAGGCTTCTTTTTCAGCTTTTTTACGTAGTTCACGTTCTTCTTTTTCATTACGTTTCCAAAACATCAGCATCTATATTATCAAATGAAATATTAATCGATATACTTCAACAATACAAAGTATAATTATTTGTTAGATACCTGTCGCATTGCCTGCTTAGCCTTGGTTTGAATATCCTTTTGGGATCTGTAACACTTCATAGTAGCTTTACGAGATTCCTTCTGACAAATTTGAGCGATCTTGCGAGCGTTGTTTGTTCGTGACGTAATAGATTGATTTACAATCTTATGTACCTGTTAAAAATATAAAAGGTTGTTAGATATGAATTTATAAGATGTTAAAAAAAAAAAGATTATCTGATTTGTAAGGATCTTACTCTTGGTATTGCATTACGGACAATATCTTTCCATATTTTTCTTCGTTCTTCTAGCTCTAATGTTTCCCTTTGTTTCCGAATCTTCAAGGAAATAGATTCCCGCTTCTTATCGTCAACTTCGCTCTTAAATTAATAATAATATTATCATTATGAGTCAATGAAATTTTACAAGTAAACAAACCATATTAAAATTCGATCATTACCTCACTATCAATTTCCATAGATAACTTTTTCATTCGTTTTGTATCATGTTTCTTCCTTGTCTTGCGCGGAGCTCGCTTTCGTTTCTTATTAGTATTCTCCGCCTCTGTTATCTTAGCAACAATCACTTTGCGATTGTTAATACGAGTTAAGAATTTTCTGCGTAGTTTTTCTCTCTTTTCCTGAAATTTTCATTAAAAAAAGACCACTAAGTTAATAATTATAAGTGAGAATATTTATTAATTATAATTTGAAATTACTTACTTTACATCGCTTTTCATACTCATCTATTGTACGTTTAGTACGCTGATGTAACTGTATCATGTATTTCACAACATCTTCACTGTATTTTCCTTCTAAGCTAAAATCAGAATTACTACCTTCAGTGTCACTCAAATCACTACTTGAAGAATCACTACTTGGTGCGTATTTAGATTTCATCTCCGCAGCCGTTACCGTTGATGAACCCGAAGTATGTCCTATGTCTTTACGCTGAGCCTGAATGTTCTTATTTGAACGTGACGGTTTGGTAGATTCTAATCTGCTTGGTGGCTTAGGATTAACGGAATAACGGTGTTGCTTATTTTTCTGATTCTGAATAATTTTTAATTTTTGTTGAGGTGAAGGTTGTATAACTTCCGGTACCTTTGAAACTTGAGAAGCCTGCGATACTGAACCAAGAGAAGAGGAACTGGCAGCTCTACGAATTCGAGTTGTTTTTGTAAGTTTAGTTGCTTGAGATGCCGGAGAAGCTGAATCAAGAGATGAAGAACTTGCAGTTCTACGTAATCGAACAGTTTTTGCAGTTTTTTGTGCTTGAGAAGCCTGTGATACTGAGCCAATTGATGAAGAGCTTGCGGCTCTACGACCTCGGGTGGACTTAGTTTTCGTAGCTTGAGATGTATGAGATTTTGTACTCTTAGTTTGTTCTTGCTCTTGTATCGCTCGTGATGATGGATTCTTTTGTGTCTGTGCAGGATTTTGAATTGGTTTTAATTTCTTAGATTGATTGCAAAATAAATGAAATAAAAGGAGATATTAAATTCATTATTTTCAAAATATCTAATCTGTTTATGAATTAATAAATTTACCATTACTGATCCAGTCTTTGACTCTGAAGATTTCCGTGATGATGGCGGTAGATTAAGATCTTCATCAGTTGTATCTCCTGAATGTGCTGAATCTCTTACATCAATGTCTGTGTTGACGTCGGTTACAGTAGCAGCGCTGTCTTTATCGTCGGCACTGTCTGTCGTTGTTGTATGCGCTATTGTTGATCTTCTGTAAACATCATCATCATATGCACCATTTTGTGATTTTGAATAAGAATAATCCAAATCTTCGTTCGGATCTCTGCTCAAAAGTTGTGGAATTGACATTACGGGTGGTGGACGCAATAATGTCTAAAAATAATTTAAATGTAAGTTAGACTGACAATATTTAAAGCGCACTTCAACCTCAATAAATTCATTTTATTTACCTCTTGCGGAACTACACCGGTTCCTTCGTGAATACGGTGTACAGGAGTTTGACTTACGCCCGAATTGAAATATGATAAGGATGATGGTCCTGACGATGTTAAAAATTTGAAAGTTAGTATCTTTATACGCAAAGATCAAGTATAGCATTTAATTATCTTTACCGTGATCGATTTTATAAGGAGGATTTTGTAACTATTAATTACGAGAAAAGAGAAATACACAGAAAAATTAATAAGAATTTACGTTGATTAAGGTACGAATTAAAAAGCTATACTAATATACGCGCTGTGAGAAGGTGTTAAAAACATACTTGACGAGTCTGAGGCTCTGAAAATTCCCAGGTGTTAGCACTATAAGACGGAATATGCTGATGTTGTAGAGGCAAAGAGTGTGACAAAGATGAGGAATAATCTGTATGATTATGCCTGTAGTGTGAGCTACTTGACGGCTGAGAATGATATGAGAAAGAAATTGTTGGTTGTGTATAGTGTGGTGGCGTACTGTGTTGTGCTATAGGTGGTAAATAGGTTGTAATCGGCTGTTCTTCGGAGGAATTCAGTAAGGTGTTTAAATTGAACGACGAAGAACGTGTAGAAGTGGGTGGTGGTAATAGAGGTGGCTGACCTTGAGGTTGTTGGTCTGAAGAGTAAGACCTTGAAGTATGTGAACGATCTCTTGAATAATTATACGAACTCATGATTATTTTGAGAAAAGTCAACGTTGTCGAATTAAAGTTTCGTTGAAAATTCTCAGATACGGTAATGAATTTCGGCTAAAATGTTAAGTTAATAGTATAAGTTTTATAATAAGATTATAAACAAGGTTACACAACATTGAATATTGGTTGTATCACAAATAAAATAATGAATGTAAAAAAGTAGTCACAGTGATCAAATTCGCCACAGAGATTCCGATTTGCTAAAGATTACCATTTACCAATAGATTTTACACTAACACTTGATCAAAAATGTAAATATTTTTTACGTGTGTTAGCGAGCGAACCATAAACACGTGAGCAGGGCAATCGCGTTTTTATTTTTTACACCGCAGTATTTAAGTTGATTATGTAAAATTTAAACATATTTAATTTTATTAAATAACATATATACTATAAAAATCTATAGGTGCAAGATGAAAAATTTTAATGATGAAATAATCTTAAATTAGTATGCGCTAAAACAATTCCATGTTCATCGGCTGCTTTAATAACTACATCATCCTGCACTGATCCACTTGGTGCAGCAATATAAGAAACACCCGATTGATGTGCTCTGTGAATGTTATCAGAGAAAGGAAAGAAAGCATCTGATGAAAGGGCAACACCCGATAACGATGCTAAATGTCTGTCGCGTTCCTCTTTTGTTAAGGGTTCGGGAATTGTGTTAAACTGTGATTCCCATGAAGCGCGCTCGAGACCCTATAAGTCAAATAAAACATTTTGTCAAAATTTGTAATCAATGAATTACATATAACAATTGGAAACTCATGTATAACCTCGCCAATTTTATCAAGTATATACAAGTCGATTGCATTACTCTTGTCGGCTCTCTTTGTTTCTTTTTTGAAATCGAAGGCCAAAACCTTGGGATGATGACGTAACCACCAATTATCTGTCTTATCCCCTGCCAGCCTTGTACAATGTATACGCGATTGTTGTCCAGCACCTAACCCAATTACCATACCATTTCTTGCATAACAAACAGAATTAGATTGCGTATACTTTAAAGAGATTGTAGCAACAATCAAATCGGTGATGGCTGATTCGGGAAGCTAAAACATTTTTTAATAGTTAAAAAATTATATAATATAAAAATCATATGACCAATAGTAGATTGCTTACATTTTTATTCTTTGTTGTAATGTTGTCGAATAATTTCGCGTCAATTTGAACATTATTGCGTTTTTGTTGTAGATATATTCCATAAACTTGACGCGTTTCAAATTCCGGTGGTTCATAATTAGGATCAATCTAATGATTTTTTAAAGAATATTAAGTTTTTAATTTTAACATCATGAGATTTATATAGCTAACGTAACCAACCTGAAGAATAGTGTATTTACCGCCTTTTTTCTTTCGTAAAATTTCAAGAGCTTCCGCTTCATAATCAGGCGCAATCACACCATCAGATACCTATTAGTAACATAAAATTGTTGTTAAAACAATTTATATATAAGTTATTAAACCTATTAAAAAAAAAATTACCTCACGCGATATTATCTTTGCTGTGGGGACATCAACAGTATCACTCAAAGCAATCCAATCTCCGAAAGAAGACATTCTATCTGCTCCTATTAATTAATATATGAATATGTAAAACAAATACTACAGTAAAAACCTATGTGCATAGAATATATAATAAATAAATTACCTCGCGCGCGAGCATATGCATTGGCTAAGGGCGTTAATTCTTTCATATCATCTACAAAATAAACCTTTTTCTCAATATCACTCAGGGGAATTCCAATTGCAGCTCCAGCAGGAGAAACGTGCTTAAATGAAGCGGCAGCAGGAAGTTTAAGAACAGTTTTTAATTCCTAATATTTATGAAAGTGAAACATCTAATATTATTCAGTGAGAATATAATAAATCTTTGATGTGAAGTTTATAAGAAACCTTGACTAAAGGCCATCCGTTAAGTGCATCGAGGAGATTAATATAACCAGGTGATCCAGCGAGAACTAAAGATACTTTATAGTTAATAAATGTATCACCAATCAACAAATTGTTTTAAAAAAAACGCAAAATAAACCTTGAATTGGAAGTTGTCCATCCTTTACGAATATCTGAGCAGGTTTTTGGTGTGGATTTGCACCATATCGCAAAGTAAGTTGTGAAATATCCTTGGCATATTGTTGTCTGAAATAATTGGAAATTGCTTCATCATAATCAGCTGTATGATTGAAAGCCTACATATTATGTTAATGTAAATATTTAATAATGATCTTATAAATACAGTCGTCCCTCTCTATAGTCACCTGTTTAGTCACACCCCCTTATAAGCACATTTATGCTCGGCCCAAGTTACTAATAATAATATATTATTAAAAAAACCTCCTCTATAGTCGCATCATATAGGTTTTTTATAATAATCACACCTTTTTTTTCAGTCCGGGGGGTGTGATTATATAGGGGGACGACTGTATATACACATATATATAAAATTAATTGCTTTGTACCTTTAAAGCGAACAATCTACGCGATTTTTCAGAAATATTTCCACTCTTTAATTCAGCTATGAATTTAGAATAATCTTTGGGATCAGAAAGAATTGTAACACGATCATGGTTTTTTGCCGCAGCTCTCAACAAAGTGACACCACCTTAAATTTAGAAATCAATCAATATATGAATGTTACTTCCTATATTTGATCAAAGAATAATAATTCTTCACCAATATCAATTTCTTCAACAGCCTCTGTAATGCTAATTCCTTCTTTCGTTATCGTTTCTTTGAAAGGATAAAGGTTGCACACGACAATGTCGATCTTATTTATATTTTGTTTAACAAGATCAGCTTCATCGCTTGGAATATTACGAGCAAGAATACCTGTGATTTTAATCGTTAATAAAAATGTATCATATTATCACGTGATGAAAAAATACGAACCGCCATGAACTGCTGGGTGCAAAGTTTTAACACGTCCACCCAATATTTCAGGAGCATTTGTTATATCCGATACATCCCTGTTATATTAACAAACAGTTAATAAAACATATTTTGAATTAAATATATATATTTATACTCAAAAAAAAAAAAAAAAGACAAAGAAAATAAACTAGAATGGCTACATACGAGATAGGAATACCTGCCTCCCGGATTTTTTTAGCTGTTCCACCAGAGCCGATAAGCCGTACATTTAGGACATTAAGATCTTTTGCGAGCTCAATCAAGCCAGTTTTATCGTAAACCGAAAGGATTGCTTTATAGAAGTTGATTTCGATAAAAATTCCGGGATTAAAAGAACCTTGGTTACTAAGTCGCTTATTTGTCATTAAGAAAAAAAAACTCATACCTATTTTCTCTTGAGACATGCTAAGTTTGTCGTGAAAATATACAGGAAGTTGATAATTACAGTATTTAATTATGTGAATTTATAATAGATTATCAAACTTGATTATCAAAAAAAATTTTTTTTTTTAGATCAAACAAATCAAACATTTTATTGTAAAATGTTTCAAATACAAAGATATGAAATTGAAGATGAATTGCGAGAATCTTCTGGTTTAGCGACAGAGCGTTTGACTAAAATTAATGACAGGGTTAAACTTAAGAGGAAACGTGCCACAGAAGAAATTATTAAAAAGTCATCTGAACTAATAAAGTCACGGGAAAGCCAAGAGAATACTAAAATCAAGAGAAAGAATAAAACGAGTGCAAATGAAAAAGCGACATCTGAAATCGATTCAGTAATTGAAGTAACTGAACAAGGAGACAAAGGAACGAACTTGGTTCGCCAAGAACAAAATGAGGAAGTGCACTCTGAAGAATTTAAAGTTCTGCATTCATTCCCAACATTTGATAAACCAATACAGACAACTCAAGGAGCAGCAGAATCAAAGTTATTGGGAATACCAGATTGGCTAGCAAATCCTGTTGTCATCGACCCAGAAACAAAACTCTCAATTGACGATTCATCTCTTGGGTTATCTAATCGATTGAGAAATCGATGCAAAGCATTAGGAATCCATGAATGCTTTGCAGGTTAATATTTCCTTAGCCGAATATGATTGATTTTAATATAAAATTACAACGATTGGAATTAGTTTAACACGCTATTCTCTTATCAATTACAGTTCAGACAGCAGTCATTCCTTTGCTGGTACATAACCGAAACTTATCAGATATTCACAAACCTCCTGGTGATATTTGTGTTTCTGCTCCAACAGGAAGTGGGAAAACACTTGCTTATGTTCTTCCAATTATTGAGGTATGGCATTTTTTCTTAAATCTAATCATAATCGAGTAGATCAAATTATAAAATATTTGCACCTTGAATTATTAGATTCTTTCAAAACGCATAGTAACGCGTTTAAGAGCACTTGTTGTTCTTCCAACAAGAGATTTGGTAATGCAAGTTAAAGAAACTTTTGATGCCTTCTGTAAAGGAACATCTTTGAAAGTAATAATATTTCACGTTCTAAATCTTTATATATTTATTTAAAAAATTTTAATTTAATTTTCAATTTTAAACTTAAAGATTGGTATAGTGACTGGTCAACAGTCGTTTATTCATGAACGAGAACAAATAGTTGATAGTTCATCGGAATTGTGAGTTAGTATTTTGGTATTTATAAAGTTTAATATCATAATTAACCTATTTTAAACCATAGATTTATAGGAGGGAAAAGTAAAGTTGATATATTAATTTCTACACCTGGTCGATTAATCGAGCATTTGTCAACGTCTCCCAACTTTACATTGCAACACTTGCGATTTTTGGTTTGTAGATTTTTGTGTGTAATATAAGAAGTGTTCGTTATTTTTATATACCTGCTTTCTGTAAATTTTAGATAATCGATGAAGCCGATCGACTACTTAATCAAAGTTATCAAGATTGGTTAAATCATATTCTTAAAGCTATACAGCAAATAGGCAATGTGGCTGATGAGAGAGGGATGATTAATTTTGATCTAGGGTTAGTCCTCGTGGTGTGTATTTCATTAATAAAACTATAAATAACTTCAAAATATGTAAATATGTAATTAGAACTTCGTTCAATTATGATGACGCTATATCCTCTGTAATTATGGAAAAATTCTTTAATCTTCCAAAAATCGATATTTCGGAAACAAAAGTTTCAGCAGTAAGTTGATCTACTTATATTGTTCTCTTGTTGAAATAATATTAATATTTTCACGTTTATCGTATCAAAGGTTCAAAAATTATTATTTTCAGCAACCCTTACGCGCAACCCAGCCAAAATCGCAAGTTTACGACTTATTAATCCACAATATATTTCGGTTCAATCCTTAAACAAAGATGAAGCTGAAACTAAATATACAATTCCAACTACATTGAAAGTAAGTTCTACAATTTTCAAAACATTCTGTTATTATAATATTTTATTTAACTCGTTATTTTATGGATTTATAGGAATTCATGATTATCACCTCATCATCGTTGAAACCTCTTATGGTTCTTCATCTTCTTTACAACCTCCACATATCATCTGCACTTTGTTTTACTAAATCTGTAGACTCTGCCCATCGGCTTGCTCGATTAATTCAATTATTTGATAATTCAAATCTAAGAAAGTCAATTCAAGAAAATAGCACTTTGAATACAGTAATTCCTACAGAATCGATAATCGCCGCAGAATATTCTAGTGATTTATCAAATGATGAAAGAAAAAACATTTTAAATAAGTTCAAACGTGGTGATATTCGTTTGTCAGCATTAATTGAAATATTTTTCTTGTTTTATTTTATTAGAAAAAATATAATGTGATGCTAATTGTTTTTACATGTTAGATTAATATGTTCGGATTTGATAGCTCGAGGTATGGATTTAGACAGAGTGAATACAGTAATTAATTATGATATTCCTGTTTATATGAAAAAGTATGTACATCGTGTTGGGAGAACTGCGCGTGCGGGGCGTAATGGAGATGCATATAGCATTGTAGAAACACAAGAGGTATGAAAAATTTTGGTTTATATATTACATTAACGTCTATGTTTTTTTTTCTTATTGTTTATCGATTCAATAGGTGAAATATTTCAAAGATATGTTAAGAAAAGCAGGACATTTAGATAAGGTTAAGAATATAAACATCAAGTCGACTGTGCTTGATCATATGAAGGATGCTTATCAGGTTCGAAATTATTTAATTACCTTCAATTGACTAATTTATAATTTAATAATTTATATTTAATTTAATATATAGCAAGCATTAAATGCTTTTAAGGAATATATGAAAAGTTCAAGACTTCATGTGACAAATTATCATCAAAATGTTTCTGTACCTATGGAAATTTATGATGAAAAAGATGTCATTCTAACGATGTGACAGCCAACATACATATAAATGGCTTTTAAATACAATATATAATATAATTTGTAAAAAAAAAAAAAAAAAAAAAAAAAAAAAAAAAAATAAAAAAAAAAAAAAAAAAAAAAAAAAAGAGAGATCACGTGATTGATATGAAGTTTATGATAGATTATGTAAAAAAAAACCATCAAAGATCACTGATGAAATAATAATCTTTTGAGAAAGAAAATAAATCTATAAATCTGTGTGTGGATACACAATTTAGATTATATCTGGCGTGAATTGTTTTAATAGTCTCTTCCAATCAAATCTTTTTATCGGTCTTTGCCTGATCTTTCCATCTAATAACTAGTACAACCACTCCACAAAATTTTTAACTTCTCAAATTTAAAATCAGTTTTTTTCCTTTCTCTTTTCTAACTATTCTTTGTTGCTTGTGTATTTTTATTCTTCAATTTGACTTTTTTCTTTCTTAAGCTCTTATCACGACTCGAACTTCTTTTTTAACGTTTATTAATCCTTTTTTTAAAACTATACTTAAAAAATGGGTGACACAACACCAAATTACTGGTTGGTAGATTTGTATTGATGTAATATTGTTTTTAGTAACTAATTAATTAAACTGTACAATTATAGCCCTGTCTATGCCCCAATCTTCGGTGCCTTGGGATGTACTTCTGCAATTGTATTTACCTGTAAGTAAATTTGTTTCCTGGTTTAAGAATATAATTTATATGTTTAGATCTCAAATAAGGATATAGCTAATAAGTAAAAAAAAAATCAATAAATATTATTTGTTATTTCATGAGTAATGCAAGATTTAGTTTAGGTTGCTTATCACATGCGAAATTTTTACACGTTTCCCTTCCGATAGATAGATTAAGTTTATTAAAATCATACATTAATTTAAATTTATTTTAAAAAAAAAATTTCAAGGCTTTGGAGCAGCATATGGTACAGCCAAAGCTGGAACAGGGTTATCGGCTATGGGTGTCTTGCGTCCTGATTTAGTTATGAAAGCCATTGTACCAATTGTTATGGCTGGTATTATTGGCATTTATGGATTGGTCGTATCTGTCTTAATTTCTGATGGTCGTAAGTATCTTTTTTTTTTTGGCAATTAATAGAATTTAATGTTGAATAATATACATTGGTACATTTGTTAATGTTAATTGCGTTTTATATAGTCAAACAACAAATGGCCTTATTTACGTAAGTTTATTTAATGTTTAAGATCTTTTCGTAGTTGCAAGTGATTTTTATTTTTTAACAAAATGTATTTTCTAGTGGATTCATTCAACTTGGAGCTGGTCTAAGTGTCGGTCTTGCTGGTCTTGCAGCTGGATTTGCTATTGGCGTAGTTGGTGATGCTGGTGTACGTGCTACTGCACAACAACCAAGATTGTTTGTCGGTATGGTAAGTAATTTAAACGAAAAATTTTTCTTAATTCCTTTTTTTTTTTTTTTTTTTTTTGAAGGAAAGAATGAATTCTGATATAAATTATTACTTTCTAGATTCTTATTCTCATTTTCGCTGAAGTATTGGGTCTTTATGGTTTAATCGTAGGTCTTATTCTAAACACCAAAGCAAGTGGTAGCGACGTCCAATGTTAACTAAAACAAAGAATTTGCTATTTACAAATAAGAATCTTTTAGTTTGTATCCTCATTTTATTTCTAGTTATATCCTGTATTTTTTACTTAGTAAGAAGATAATTTTTTGTGGAAAAAAAAAAAAAAATAAATGCTTACAGACAAATGTAATTTATTTTAATTAAAGCTTTAATTTAATTGGAATTTATTATAAGAAGTTTAAAAGTTTTAATTACTAATTAATCCAAAGTTAAGTAATGCTAAAAAAGCATCGAAGTAAATTAAAGACTACAGAATTATCCTTATAATACACAATAAAACTAAAATATAATGATTTATTAACGAGCTTCAAATTGGACCACTTTATTATACAAATTCGAATTAAAGATGATTAAGTAGATGATTAAGTAAAGAATAATTTAAATAAATTACATCAAAAGACTGGAATAAAGGAGACTTACTCTTTTTTGTTCTCTGTTTATACATAATTCTATGGCCACATTCTTTACAGCGTAAAGGTTCTTTTGGTCTTATTTCATTTTCTGCACCACAATCTTTTTAAGGAAAGTTATTCAGATCAAAGTATAAAATTAACACCAAAACCAAAATTAATACAGAGAAAACAGAGAAGGAAAGGGTTTAATCGTAAATCTCAAAATTCAATTACCTGCGCAATTATATAACATTTTAGCGGCAGCATCACTTGCTCTTGGCGTAGCTTGATTAATAGGACCTGGAGGTGGCGGTGGACCTCCTTGTGGGCCTTGATATGGCTCTCTATTCATTTTTTTTTTAACTTAAAAATGAACAAAAACGCTCTAATTCCTGTATCGCGCAAGGTGGATTGTGGTATGTAAACAGGAACTTTTACATTCATGTGACTGCGTTTATATTTATCTGTTTTTTTTTTATATAAAGATTTTCTGGTGACTAAATTAGTTAAAGCCTTTACATTTTTAATTATAGGGTTTTGCTACAGTAAAAACCTCCAGTAATAACTGGTGATTGTCACTTCTCAATTCCGGCTGAAAATTGTAATTTTGGCCAGAGTTAAAAAAACACGTCACAAAAATGGTAATTTGATTAGTAAGAAATATGATTAAATATTAATCATTAAAATTTTGAAAATTTGTTTCTTTTAAACACAAAAGAATGCATTTAATTATTTGAATAACATTTTTTCTAACCTAGATAAGATTTAAAAAAATTTTTTACTAATTGTTCTAAACAAAACTTTTTACTATAATAACTAAGCAAAATTAGCATTTATCACAGTTTTCAAAATGGTGTAATCTTCAAAATTACATAAACAAAAAAATTCAAATTTCAAATTTTATGTAATAATATAATCTTAACTAATCATGTAACCTCTCCTTATGAATTGGTACCTGTTTTATATGTCAAATATGCATGTATTATAGTATAAATTTGATATTAGATAATTTTTTTTTTTGACAAGTTAAACGCATTTATTGTATTAAGTGTTTATTAGATAATTGTGACTGTAATAAAGATATTAAACCAACTAAAAATAATTGTTCTAAAGTATTATATTTTCAAAATTTGATTTACAGACCTGAAAAAATACATGAAAAAACAAAAAATACATTTTTATGTAATAATCAAAAATATGGTTATAAGTTGAATATGAAATTGCCACACATTTTACACTTTGTTCTGCATGTAATAGCCAAATTAACTGAAATGTTAAAGCAGTTGAAAAGAATCAAAAAAACTTTTTCTTCATCAACTAATAACACTTTTTTTTCAATAATCACAAATAGAATTTTGGTTATACATGTTTACTAAAAAAATTTGTAACATTTAGAGTAACTGTATAAAATAAATGTTTTAAAGTTGTGTAATTTAATCACATTACATTATACAAAGTCCAAAAAAGGGGGATGTCTAAAGCAGGGGCAAATCATGTGACTTTGAAAAAAAATTGCTTGTCCAAATAAAACTTTTCTCCACTTATATAACTTTTCAAAATATATATAATAGGTGTATTTTAGCCTGCTCTGCAAGTTTACTTAGAGCACAAAATGAGGTTATGAATACTATTTTTAATTTATTTGACTTTTTTCATTTTTGTCAAAATTAATTTATCCATTTTTGGATATAATTAGCAAAGTTCGTTTGTCTATATGTAAAGTCAAAACCATTATTTTTAACCTATTTTATTTCCTTAAGTAAATATATAGAGCAGGCTAAAATACACTTACTCCAAAATTTTTAAGTTTATATTATGTTTAGTTCAAAAATAATTTATAAATTTGTATTTTTGTAAATCACATGATTTGCCCTGCTTTAGACGATCCCAAAAAAGACAATTTTATTTTTTATGAAAATTGGTTCAAATGGTAGTATAAAATTACACAAAATTCCAAAAAAGAAAATTGATATGCATACAGACTGAAATTAAAATTATAAATAAAATTAAAATATCAGTATAGAATTTTAACCTAAAATTAAATTCAATAAGTAAAATTATAACTAAAACCCATTGTAAAGCAATGGGTAGCAAACTAGTTTTATTTAAAAAAATTTTAATAAAAAGCTTTATTCTGATAATTTTAATTTGATTTTTTTATGTGTGATAAGTAATATATTTTTATAAAAAATATATTATAGATTATTTTATTTTAAAAGTAATTATATTCATTCATTTTCAAAAAAGTTAGTTTTTTAATTATATAAAATTTAGTTATCTAATAATTAGATCATTAAATTAAATTTAAATTTATCAAATCTGATTTGAATTTAATTTAATTGAATTAAATTTATTAACATTAAAAATTTAGATTTAATTTATTATAAATTATAATTTATTAATATCTTATTTCAAATTATAAAGAAAAAAAAATAATAAAACTCAAAATATTGAATTTAAGAAAATAATCTGTAGAATTATTTTTGTAGTTAATCATATTGCATTATTAAAATACTTTTTATAATAAAGTTTTAATAACATTATTATCAAAATGCTAACAGATAAAAATGATAAAAAAAAAATAAAAAAAAAAAAATGTATATAATGATATTAGGTAATATTTTGAAATAAAGCAAAATTTTAGCATTTTTATTAATCTTATTTAAATATTATTGGTTGAAAAAATTTTACCTGGAAGTAGAAAGATAAAACTTCTAAATTTAATATTTACATGAATTCTAACAATAATAAATGGATTGCCATAAAGTTGTCTAAATATATTTTTTGTTTTAAAGTAAAAATTAACAATAATAAAAATTGTTAGCCATGTATTATTAAATTTTATTGTTATTAAATTAAAAAATTAACATCTACCAGAAAAAAAAAAAGAAAAAATATATATTATACACAAATAAGTGATCAAAATATTTATTGGAAAATCATTACTTCATAGTAATGTATAATCCAAAAAAAATTTTGCAAAAAAAATTATAATGTAAAAGAAATGCTAATAAAATTGTACTGTATAAATGTCCTGAATTGTTTGTAGTATAAACCATTATTTTTCAAAGTAATCTTTTCTTATTACTTGAGAAGGAGCGGGAGTCTTTCGTAATTCGATATAAATATCAGAACTATTATCATTTATATCTTTATCAGTTAAGAAGGCTTCCCTTGCAAGTATAGCAGTATTAGAAGAAACGCTAATACTACTACCACCCATTTCTTCATCATCATCACTTAGTGCTTCCGAAAGGAATGCATCTTCATCACCAAAATCATCATTATCTTCTAATTTAACACCTTCCAATTTTTTCTTTATAACTTGATCAACAAGCCAAAATTGTACAATGTTCATAACTAATGGAATTATTAGCATAACAAATACAACTTGTAATTTTGCATTATATAATGTCCATCCAAGTAAAAATTCTCCCGCATCGAATAAAAATGGGCATAATCGAAAGATAAGCACAACTATTATTTTCATAACAAATAAACAACATATAAATGCCACTATTTGTCTTATCCACCAATTCGCGTTCGGTGGATGTCCATAATCTCCACTCTTCATGCCTAATTAATTTAAAATAAGAAAATTTAACATCACAACATTAGATTTGTAAATTGAGATATAAAAGTTTACCTTCTATGCAAGCAATGGCCACTATGAAATCTACTATCTTTAGAAGCACATATAATATAAATACTCCTAGAGTACAATCTATAAATATATTAAGAAAATACCTGAAATAATGGAGGATATTATCGGAATAAGTTGGTCATATCAAACTTGGAATAAAGAGAAAGCTCTTAGTGCTTACCATACACAAGGATTGGTATCTCCTCCTCCATCGATTGACCCTGCTATATAAGAGACGACTATATTCAACCCATGCACTATTCCTGCTCCTAGTAATTGCTTGCTTACATCGTAAAACCTATTTATAATAAATAAAAATTATTATATTGTGGTTTTGCAGCAGTTCGCATCAACGTACCATATTTGTAATTGTCTCTGTGGCCGCTCTCTATGTCTTTTATAAATAAGTGTTGAGAACGCAATTGTTCCCAGTAGGACTTGAACAAAGATCGCAAAATTATCAACTAAAACACAATTTTGTTCGTGTGGTGATTGTTCAACTTTTTTCCTCATTGTAAGATTTTTTTTTTACAGTATAAAGAAAAATGGTTCGGTTTTTTTAGTTAATAATTTATTCCCGTTGGTTTTTTCTCTGTTTGGTAATTTAAAACTGCTTGGTGTTACATTTTGTCCAAAAATATGTAACTAATTTAGTATTTTAAGTTCAAATGAATTTTTTTTTCCTCATCTATATAAATGGTGATCCATAAGGTTATTTCTGTAAAGATGCTTCGCCCGTTTAGTCAGCATTCGACGCGTACACATGGTGTTCTTATAACATTAAATTTTCCATCATCATCTTTTACTCAAAATGCTTTATTTTCTAGCTCGTGTTCTGGACTTGGTCGTGGTTCAATGAATCAGGTTACTATTGGAGGAAAATCTATTTCATTAAATAGACAAGTGATGAATATTAATCCAGAACCAAAGATAAAGATAAATGTTCAACCTGGTCAATTTGATGATGCGATGGAGGAAAGTAAAAAAATTTTCCAATCTTTAGCTGAACCAATAAAAGAACCCCTTAAACAATTGTACGAAGAGCGTCAATTATCTTCACCACAATTAAGACGCGAAAGAAATATTAATTATAAACAACAATTGCAAAGTAATCAACTTAATATAGGAGTTCACAAAAAGAAAATGGAACTAAATGGTAATCAAAAAAATCGATTTGAAAAAGAACATGAACCTTCTATATATCAAGTTAAACAGTCTTCCCGAAAAAATAATAATAAAAATAATCGCACAAGACAATTGCAACAAACTGATTTTGTGACGCAAGATATTAATTGGTCGGATTTCATCAATTCAAATACAAATGAATTAGATCAACTTAGTTCAGAGAATCAAGAGGAGGAAAAAGAGGCATTACGGTTAGAATTGGAAGGTGGTGACTACGATCGTTATCTTTCGTTTCCAAAATCTATTCAAAAAAAATTTAATTTCGATAACGATATAGCAAATTCTTTAAAAAAAGGTATAGGTCAAAATCCTTCTTATAAACTTTCAGAAAAAAAATTGTTTTATGAAACTTTGTTTCAAAATTTGAATATACCAACGCAGAAGCTTCATAAAAATAAAAATTAAAATATCAATTGTAAATTATTATTATTTACCCACAAAAAAAAAAAATTTTTTTTTTTTGAAAAATTTCTTAGACCTAATTATTATTATTTTATTATTTTATGTCAAATAAAAATATTTAAATAAAAAAATAAAATAAAATGATGTTTTAAAATTTGATATATTAAAATCCTTTTTTTTTATTATTAAGAAATATTTAGAGAATTTGGAAAATTCGAGATAAAATTTTTTTTTTTTGTTAAAAAAAGAATATGTCCGTTTCTTTAAGAGATGATCGTTCGATCACCGAAGTAGTTTACTATTTAAAAAACACATTTTTTTTGGTTTCAGAATAAATACAATTGTAAAAATATCAAAAGACAGGACAGTATAATAGAATAAATAATGTATTTACCTTAGAGCGGGCACGCATTTTTCTTCTCTTACGTTTAAGACGTCGAGTTCGCTTTTTCTTCCACTTTGCTCTCATCTTTGATCAAATATCTATTTTTTAATTAGACAATAGTTATACTCAATAACTTATTATAATAAAGAGTCTCTTATTTTCAATGGATGCTTTACCTCTTGTTCAAAATAACGAGAGTCAGAGAAGGATCAAAAGAAAATTTCTCTTTGAATTTATACCTAACCTGAAAAATGGATAGATCGCA
Organism: Glomus cerebriforme; assembly: GCA_003550305.1. Classification (NCBI taxonomy): domain Eukaryota; kingdom Fungi; phylum Glomeromycota; class Glomeromycetes; order Glomerales; family Glomeraceae; genus Glomus; species Glomus cerebriforme. The sequence goes on along the minus strand of QKYT01000102.1, from coordinate 244,575 downwards.
GATCGCTAGTTTCAATCTAGACTGCCCTGTTTAGTGACATAAAATTGTAAAATTGACTGAGTTTGTTGATCTAATTTTTTTTTTCAGTCCTCAAACTAAAGTTAAAGCTGGCTGGCTTTTGCATGTTGTATGACAAGACTAAAATAGACCTATTTTGTTTAACGCGAAAATTGAAGAATCACTAAAAATCGTAAAAGAAAACGTTTTTTTTCGCTCAAAGCTCTTTTTAAAAATCACTATTTATATCTCCTTTACTTCTTGCGCGATCATTTATTTGGATCTTGTAGAGTACAAAGTATATAAAACATTTTTCATATTTTACGTTCATTTTTAACAAGTTCAAATTAGAGATTCATAACTTTAAATAATTTATTTATTTATTTTTTTTTTGGATTTCAATATAATAAACTATAATAAAGTTGCATTCTTTACGATGCTTGGCATTGGAGAACTTTTAGCAAACACACTTTCAGAAGGTAAGCTTTTGTTATTTTACAAAAATTATGTTTAATAGAATATCAGCATTTTGATATGTAATTAACTGCGCCTTGGCATCTCGGAGAACTTGAATTTTGTTCATTTATACTTATTATCAACTTTTTGTATATAGACCAAAAGATTCGTGAAGATGCTCAAAGACAACTCGAACAGGCGGAGACGAACAACTATGTAATTATAAATTGCTGATTTATAATAAAATATTTTATAACGCGTTATGATTTATCTTGAAAAAATATCTGATCATATTTGATTTGTCATCTTTTTAATAATTAAGCCTATGTATGCGGCAATGCTCTGTCAAGAGCTTGCCAATGAACAGTCGCAACAGTTTATTCGGAGTGCGGCTGGTATAGCTTTGAAAAATTCTCTAACTTCATCGGTGAGTGTTTAATGATCATTATAATTTTGTTCCTAATATATTAAAAGATATTATATGAAATTTGTATTAATTTTATTTTTCGTCTATATTATAGGAGGCGTCCAGAAGAAATGAAATGGTACAAAGATGGTTATTAGTAGATGAGGCAACAAGACAACAAATTAAACAAACGGTATTTTAAACTTTATACACATACCGGAGTAGATTATGTACTTGATCATATTTATATAATATAATATTTAATTGAATTAATTTAACAGATATTGAGTACATTGGCATCTCCAGATACAAGGGCTGCAACTACAGCTGCGCAGGTACGTGTAATCGAATAACTTGATACAATAAAATAACTTTAAAATTAAAGGGATTATTTATATTCATAGGTTGTTTCTGCAATTGGAGCCATTGAACTTCCACAAGATAATAATCAATGGCCAGATTTAATGAAAATCTTGTTAGAAAATGTCACATCAACTGACAATAGTCATCTTAAGATAGCGACTTTAACTGCTATTGGTTATATTTGTGAATCAATTGTAAGTTTATTTATTTAGTAATTTTGCTCGTTTCGTCAAACTAATAATAAGAATCATATTTTATGCCATTAGGATCCTATTATTTTAGCACCTCAATCTGGAGCGATTCTTACTGCAGTTGTATCGGGTGCCAAGAAGGAGGAACCCAAGTAAGAATATCAATATATTTATCCATTTGATTATTTTTATTTAAGAAATTTTTTTATTTACAATTTTTTTTATTTTCAAAGTCAAGATGTTCGTAAAGCTGCCGTTGATGCTCTTTATAACTCACTTGAGTTTATACGTGATAACTTTGAACGTGAGGTAATTGATTTTTTAATTATTTCATTTTTATCAAAAAAATATTGTTGCTTAAACTTATTAATACAAATTAGGGTGAACGTAATTACATAATGCAAATTGTGTGTGAAGCCACTCAAAGTTCTGATGTAAATGTACAAGTTGCTGCTTTTGAATGTTTGGTTAGAATAATGCAGATTTATTATGATAAGATGAGATTTTATATGGAAAAAGCTTTGTTTGGTGTAAGTATTTTGTTTCAATTTAATATTATATTATTTTTATTTTACTTAATTGACTTATCTGGTTCATTATAATTTAAGTTGACTGTCCTTGGAATGAAAAATGATGACGAAAGGGTTGCTTTGCAAGCTGTCGAATTCTGGTCGACAGTGTGTGATGAGGAAATCGAATTGGCCAACGAGGCTTTAGAGGTTCGAACTGTTTACAATCATAATTCAGTAAACAAATTATAAAAAATTTTAAATTAAATATATATATTTATTTATTTATCGGAATAGGCTTCTGAAGTAGGTGAAACTCCAGATCGCTTAAGTCATAACTTTGCAAAGGCCGCTCTTCCCGAAATATTACCTGTTTTACTTTGGCTTCTCACTAAACAAGTATGTCTCTGTTATATATATTTGATTATCACGTAATTAGTTATTTATTTTATTATACGCTTGTATACAGGATGAAGATGCGGATGAAGATGATTGGAATGTTTCCATGGCCGCTGGAACTTGTTTATCACTTTTGGCTCAGTGTGTTGAAGATGCCATCGTTGCACCTGTGATTCCGTTTGTAGAAAGCCATATTCGTAATGCTGATTGGCGTTACCGTGAAGCAGCCATTATGGCTTTTGGATCTATTTTAGAAGGTCCTGATCACAGGTTGTTAGCTAACTTAGTAAATCAAGCTTTACCAGTCTTGATTGATATGATGAAAGACAATTCAGCTCAAGTTAAAGACACGACAGCTTGGACACTTGGACGTGTTTCAGATTTGCTAATTGAATGTATTAAGCCAGATGATCACCTTCAAAGTCTTGTCTCTGCACTTGTTCTAGGATTAAGGGATTCACCAAGAATTGTCTCAAATTGTTGCTGGGTATGCAAAAAGAAAATATAAATTCAAATGTAAATATTGTGTTTCCGTCAGATAACTTACTGCTTTATATTTACATTTTAAGGCTTTGATGAGTTTATCTGATCAGTTTGGTAGTAGAGAAACTCCTTCGCCAACCTATTCCTTGTCTCCGTATTTTGAAGGAATCATTTCTGCTCTTATGGAAACCACCGAGAGGTATTTATTGACATTTATTTTTTTTTTATTGTGTGTATTTTCTTGACATGCAAGTTCTATTTTTTTTATGTATTTTCTTTAAGATCAACCAACGAATCTAACTCGCGAACATCGGCTTATGAATGCATATCCACCCTGGTACAAGGGGCTGCATTGGTAAATATTATCATGATTGGTACAATATAGTATTTTTCTTGTTTGTTTATATTTGTCAATTTTATTATTTAACCTTAACCTATTTATCAGGATTGTTTCCCGACTATCCAAAAGTTGACAGTTACTATACTTGATAGATTAGATGTTACTATTCAAGCTGCGGTATGAATATTATATAAAAGACTTTACATTTATACTACTTTCTATACTTATAACGTTTTGTTATTTTATTTTACAAATATTAGAATCAAATTGTAGGCAGTGATGAACGTCTTGCTCATTCAGAACTTCAATCAAATCTTTGCAATGTTTTAACGGTCCGTTGATACTACGAGATTAAAATTTTGTGGATATATTAGTTTTTTTTTAAAAAAAAACTAATTTATGTTTCTATTTTTAGAGTATAATTCGTAAATTGAAGAAGGAAGTGATTCCATTTGCTGACAGAATTATGACCACATTATTATCTTTATTTACATCTGCTACAAAACATTCTACAACATTGGAAGATGGATTCTTGGCTGTAGGTGCCATCACTACTGGTATGTCAATTTATTCGTTGTATAATTTTATATTTACTAAATTTTAGGATATTAACAATTTATTATGATTTAATAGCTGTGGAAGCTGATTTCGTTAGATATCTTGATGCTTTCGCACCATTCCTTTACGCTGCACTTGCGAATCATGAGGAATACGCTCTTTGTTCAATCGCTGTTGGACTTATCGGTGATATTTGTCGCGCTCTTCAAGAGGCATCATTACCATATTGTGATACATTTATGAATATGTTATTACAAATGCTTCAAGTAATTAGTTTTAATTTTTTAAAAAAATTTTTATCATTGTATAATACTGACCTAATTTTATTTTTTTTTAGAGTCCTATATTGAACAGGAACACCAAACCTGCAGTATTATCTTGCTTTGGTGATATTGCTCTCGCCATTGGTGGAAAATTTGAAGTATATTTAGAAGTAGTTATGATGGTTCTTGCTCAAGCTAGTACAATGCGTACAGCCAAGGATGTAAGTCGGATTTTCTGATTTAACTAGACATTTAATTATATCAAACATTGCTAACTTATTTTTTTTTTGAAGGCTAATTATGAAATGATAGATTATGTAATGGCATTACGTGAAGGCATACTAGAAGCATATGTTGGTATCGTACAGGGTTTAAAGTCCGGTGAAAAAGGTTAAGAATGATCATATCTAATTATTGTGTTAAATAAACCAAATATAATATTAAATCTAACTTTATGTAAATTCATTACAGCTGAATTGCTTTTACGTTATATCGAACAAATCTTTGGTTTTTTGGGTATGACTTGGAATGATCCTGATAGATCAGAGATTATTGTTCGTAGCATGATTGGTCTAATTGGGTCAGTATTTTAATTAAACTTTATTACAATCTCATGTTTATAACGCATATAACTCATTTTTTTCCCAATTAATTAGTGATTTGGCTGAAGCTTTCCAAAATGGTCAAATCAAACAATGGTTCGGGGTCGAATTTGTTGGTGCTGCATTGAAAGAAGGTCGCACAAATCGCAGCTTACCTAACGGCACAAGAGAAGTTACTCGATGGGCTAAGGAGGTATATATTACTTGTATTGTGTTTATGGTTAATTAAATATTTAACTATTAATAATAATACCTTTAATTCTATCGTAAATCAGATGGTTAAATTAGCAAGTCAATAATTTCACCTTGTTTTTAGCATGATTGGTGCACCATCCCCTATCCCGCTCCGCTTCCCTTCTCACAACCCGTTATGGAAGTGTAACTCTGCAAAAAATTCGGGTCAAATCTATCATGGTTTTCGCATGATAGAACCAATTGACTCAAATTATGCTTCCAGCTTCCTGTTATTTTCTCTCCATCCCTTTGTTTTAACACATCACCCCTTTTATTTGGTTCCCCCCCATTTAGAACATTTGAAACCCTTTTTAAACCCATTTTACCAAGCCTAACTAAATTGGCTGTCCCTTTTTATTTCCCCAATTTTTTTTCTATTATTATTGTTTATTCAAGTATTTGTTAATCAACGAGGTAAAAATTATATTGTAAAAAATTTTCTCCGATTTTTTGAAAAACTTGACCCGGCCGGGTTAAAATTTTAAATCTTTTGGCTCGGCCTTAAATAAACTTGCGTATTTTCTGTAAAAACTCGTTTTCTGCCTACATGTTAAACTAATTAATATTTGGAATGGCTTAACCAATCAGACGTCATTTATAAATTCCGGAAATTTCCGGTAAATTTTTCATAATATGATAATATGAGCTTTTAAGTTCCATCAAAAATTTTAATCTTAATTTATAATTCTAACATTTTACGTGCCAATAGGATCTCAAAAAAAAAAACAATTAATTAAAAAATAAAATAAAATAAAACATATACATTATTTGCATTGTTTGACGATTGCATTTTTTTGGTCGGTATATGTATATAGTCATTTTTAATCTCAAAAGTACAGGATATCATATCTTTTTTTTTATTCAGCAAGTCTTAACATTTGATAGATAAAAAACCTAATTAAATACGTTACTTGATTTTAAATTATTTTTTTATATTGTGAGATTGTAGTAGAAAAATTATTGTATTAAAAATGATAATTTCAATTAATAATAATAATAAATTCACAATTAACCTAGCAATATTTCATAAATTATAACTAAAATATTTAAACCAATCAAAGGAACTATTAATTAAAAAATAAAATAAATAAATCAACTCTTTACATAAATTAAAATATATATAAAATGGAAATATATATATTACTCACTCCTCATTAAAGTTCTAACTGCTGATATTAGATTTATAATCTTCGATTTGAATGATGTTACATCTCCATATCCTGGTTCTAGATGACTACCCAATCCAACTTTTAATAGTAAAGAGAATTCATATTATTAGTATATAGTATGGAAAATTGATCGGATCATATTAAAGAATTCAACCACTTTCACCAGAGTTTAATTTCTAGCTTGTTTTTCAAATCGCGTTTTTATTCTAAACTTTTTAAAACTTACTTCGTGCAAGAAATCGTTCTTCATTTAATACTGCTATAGCATTTATTACCAATAAAATAACGTAAATAATTTGTCCAATAGACAACACCATTTTTTAAATATTTTAAAAAATATTAAAAATAGAACGAATAGAACGAAGGTAAAAATTTGGGTTTACATGTGATATATTTGATGTGGGAATAATTTATTGGTTTATGATCAATAAATTATATTTTCATCACGTGTCATTTATGTTTTTTCGCATTTTCTTTTTTAACATGACGGGATCGCTTAAAGAGAATCGAAGATTAATAATTGAAGATATATCGAATGGCTTAGAAAAATTTCCTATTTCATTAATTTATGATGACATTAAAGAATTTGAAGAATTGCAGAATATATTTCATAAAGTAAGAGTTTTTTTATTAAAAAAAATATATATTTTTTTTATTTATTCTATTTTCATTCATCTTAAAAATTCGTTCTTGCTAGTATGTAGTTAATTGTGTGACAGTTCCTGGCGCAGATTCCAGTTCATATTATGACGGATGTGATTGCAAAGACGATTGCAAATCTGAAGATTGTGGATGTAAATCTATTCATGGTAGAAAAAATTTTCTTATTCATCGATTAATGCGTCTTAAAATATCAATACGTTTTTTTTTACAGGATTCTTTTACATATCACGCGGATTAAATCCAATTTTTCTTCAATCCAATTCCATTGCATCAAATATTTCGATATACGAATGTAACTCAAATTGCTCATGTTCTCCCGACAAGTGTCCAAATCGGTTAGTACAACATGGAGTTTCCTTACCCTTGCAAATTTTTAAGAGTGATTCGGGATGTGGATGGGGTGTAAGATCTCATACACGTAGGATTCGTAAAGGTGAATTTGTTTGCGAATATGCTGGTGAAATTATAAAAACTGATGAAGCTAAACATAGATGGATTATGGCGAAAGAAATAAATGAAGATAATTATATACTTTGTCTAAGAGAACACGTGTAAGTGTGATTTATATATGTGATTGTGTGAATAATGCGCGTTTAAGTTATTTTCGCGTTACATGTGTTACATCCTAAATAAGACTTTCTTTTTTATATAGGAAAGATCGAGTTCTAAGAACAGTAAGCATACATTAGGTTTCAACACTTGCTATTTCTTGTGTTAAATTTATACCAATCTTTGCACATTCTCGTATTTTTCGTAGAATATAGATCCGATTCATATAGGCAATATAGGAAGATTCATAAATCATTCGTGTGATCCAAACTTACAAATATTTCTCACAAGAATAAATTCCTTAATTCCTACAGCGGCCCTATTCGCAAAGAAAGATATTGGAGTAAATGAAGAATTATCTTTTGATTATGCTGGAGGCGTGAACGATAATAGTGATATACAAGAAATTAATATTAACGTAGAAAGAAAGAAATGTTTATGTGGAAGTCAATATTGTAAAGGGTTTCTTCCTTTTGATCTATCTTTATAAAAAGGGGTTTTTTAAAAAAAAATTGAAAAAAAACGACGAATAGTTTTAAAATATTGAAATAAAATAAGTTAATATAAAAATAAAATAAAGAATATTATCTAGATGGGACAGTCATTCAGTTAAGAATGATGACAAATACATAATAATAAAATAGAATATAGCCGCAAAAAAAAAAAGAAAGAAATTTAGACGCGTGAAAATGTTTCTTTTTCATGTCTTGGAATGGATTCTTTCTGTCCATTCGATGTATTGTATTATTTATCTTTGTAAGTTTGATAAAATTGATATAAGGTAAGAGATTATTTACTTTAGAATAAAATGCGATTTGACATTACATATGTCTCGCTCTTCTTAATCGCTTATATCGAATGAATGAATTATTTAAATTATTTGATTAATTTTCGCGATTTATTAATATTTAATTTTTTTTTCTTATTATTATTAATTTATAATTAATCAAAATTGCCATGTATACAAGCATAAAAAGTCTAATTTATTAAAAAAAAAAAATGATAAATTAGTTATTTTGCAACCATGTAATAAGATACAAATAATATTATATACATTCAATTATTTTTTCTCTTTTTATTTCGTAATTTACTTTTCTTGGTTCGTTTTATTATGAACGAAATAAATTCTACTACTTCTGAGAATTGTGTCAATAATATTTCGTTATGTAATTCAAATATACAACAAAGATATCGTACAACTCCAATACAATCTAATTTTCTTGAATCTTATTTTCAAAATATTGATGATTTTCCTGATTCAAACATGAGAAAAAAAATCGCTCAAAAATTGGGCATGCCAAGCAAAAGTGTTCATATTTGGTAAAGTTTTTTATATTAAACGCATTATATCTGAGAGAGTGTTTTGAATCTCATTCTCTTTTATCAGGTTTCAAAATCGTAGAGCGAAAAGGAAACAAGAGGAAAGAACTCATTTAGAACAAGCAACAAATCATCATTCAAACCAAAATCAATCGCAGATTCCACGAATTCCATCATCATCAACACTTGGTCAAGAAATTAACGTTTCTCTACCATCACAGCAAAGTTTATCAATGCAGCGACAACGTAACTTGGCAAATTCTGCATCATTAAAACTTCCTCCGTTGAGAAATATCGCGGAAGCTGAAGATGTCACGCTTCCACCGTTGCATTTAGTAGTTCCACAAGTTTTACTTGGTAGTCGTAAATGTCACACTAACAATTGTTCCAAAAGCTCTACTCAATTTATCAATCATCTAAATAAATTCTCTCAACATCCACGTAAATTTGACTATTGCACCACATCTAAGCCTACAACAACTGCAGCTCAAGAAATGTCAAGAGTGTTAAATTATCCTTTTTTCATCACAACTTTCTTTCCTGGTACATTGAGATGTTGTGATTCACATCATGTTCACCATGTTAAGAATCATTCTTATCTTTATCATTTTCGACGTTCCACGCCGTCATCTAACAACAATAACAACATTTGACTAAATATTCACCGAACGATGTAATGTCTGATACTTCTAATACAATTTCTTCTTCATCCATTATTTCGGAATGAAGGTAGAATGAGCATTGATGAGTTGTTTGAAATGTGAGAATACATCTTTTATTATTTTCTAACATTTTATATATTTATTTTAAAAGGACACGTGTTTCTTGACGTAGAGACGCGTTCTTTATCTTACATCGTAGATAATTTACCACACATATAATTACTGATAATTTTATCTCTCTGCTTAAACGACAATATAATTATAAAACAATAAATAATGAATAAAATTTTATTTGAAATAATGGCGACCAAACGATTGCAACAGACGATTATTATTGATGGAAGGAATCTTGTCCTTTTTGATTAACTCTATTATCTCATTCTATATTAAACTGTTCTTGTGTGTTTCAACCAATGCAATACCGCGTTTAATTTATTTTGGAGGATGGGATTATTTGGAATACTGTAGTATTTTTTTTTTTCATTTTTCTTTTGATTATTTTTATAAATTAAAAATATTTGGTCTTTTAATATTGTTTCTTCTTACCTCAAATTAAAGCTTTGTCATTTATTAATTCTTGTAGCCGCAGGCCGCAGCTGCCTATTGACAGTTTTTCCGAAGTTACACGAGTTTAAACATCAACGTTAGAATTTTTTTTTTAAAAAAAAAAACTTCATTTTTGTTCATTGAAATTTGAATCAAACTTAGTTTCGCTTCTTCGCTTATAAAACACTTAACGTTAAATATTAGCGTTTACTTTATCGAAGTCTTTTTTTTTTTTTTTTTGTAAGAATTTTTTTTCTTGTAGGAACATTTTTAAATAATGACAGATTATGCCAGCGTTACACCAGAAGCACTACACCAGCTTATAGAGCTGGTAAACTTTTCGTTTATCCATTTCTTTAAGAAATACTTTACGAACTTTCAGATAGCTTCGTTGTAAGCTATACTGGAAAAAAGCTAACCAAACCTTTTTTCTCTTCTCATACAGGGTGTTGACGAAGAAAAAGCACAGGAAGCCTTATTGGTGAGTCTATAATAAGTGTTTCTTACGCGAATTATTGTCTCACACGTTCATTGTTTAAAAAGCCATTAAATAATTATTTTTTTTTCGATTCGTAGAAATATAATAACGATGTAAATCGTGCAGCGGATTTTTATTTTCAAAATATTTTTAGCAATGATAATGATCCGGTATTTTTCATTACCAGTTCATTCTTATTATTTTTGAATTATGCGAATTATACTTTATATTTCTTTTATTGTTCAGATGAACACTGTAACACCTATATCTGATTGGAACTCTACCACCCCTCGCAATGATTCAGGTGGATTAATTAATTAAAATATGAATTTAAGTTTTTTTTTTAAAAAAAAAAATAAAAAAAAAATAAAAAATAATAAATTTTATTATACATTTAATTATATAATTAGACACGTTCGGTTTGAATAATAACACAACGCCGATTGATTTAACAAACAATGGTATAAATATTCTTTTTGGCTTCTTTTGTTGATTTTCTCTTTAAAATAAACTTACATATTAAATATTTTAGATACACAAGATACAAATTTGAAAAGTGCACTTAATGCATCATTGAAAGATATAGATGATAAAAACAATTCTGATTTACAGAGAGTAATAAATGAAAGTCTTGAGTCATCATCTCGACCTTCATCTGCTGTTGGAAATGATGATAATAGCAATATGGCTATGGTTCTATACAACAAGGTAATTAGAAATTTTATATTAATAATTCATAACAATGATAAATATTGATTTTTATTTAGAATGGTAGTAATTCGCAATCCGTTGACGACAATTATAATCTAAATTGGGATTGGGAAAAGCCAATGAAACGTGTGAAGTTGGACGACACAACGTACGCATTTGTAAAAAAAAATTCGTTGATTTTTTTATCATTTAGACATTTAAATTTAATCGGTTTCTTTTAACCCAATTTTTAAGTCCGCTTGGATTAAGATCAAATGTGAATTATGGTTGTGCCGGTCCATTTTTTCAAGCATTATTTCATATACCAATATTTCGATCGGCTATATTAGCATATCGACCAACTCGAGATGATTGGGGTGAGGTAAAAGGTTATTGGAATGGAAAATCGCGAGGATTATCGAATGAATATGGTTTTAATAATTACTATCCGGAATTTAAAACTCGGTCATATACCAAATGTGAGTAAAAATTAATTCGTTTAATTTAAAGGTTTAGGTGTTCTACTTATAATTAAAAATATATTTATAGTTATACATGAATTTCAAAAGCTTTTTGGTTTTTTATCTCTGAGTCAAAGAGTATATGGGGACGCTAGTTCATTAATAGATGCCTTAGCCTACGAAGAAAATAGGAATAAATGGGATGATGTTTCTGTTCAAGGTATTTTCATAAATTGAATCTCTCCATTGTCTAAATTATATAAAAAAATTAATTTAACTATCCGTATTATTAATTAAAATTATGATTAACGTTTTAAATTTATTGACAATTCACTTATAACTTAAATTTAGATTTTTTTATTAAAATACTTGATGTGATTGTTCAATCAACCGCGTATCGTGACCTTATTGATCTTGATCCGGGAATTCCAGACTCCTTGTCTGAATACATAATGCCTTTTGACAGGTAATTATTTTTATAATACTTTTTTGATAATATTCCTTATATTGACGGACTCTAATGTCTTAATTAACTTTCAGATTGTTGAAGTCACTTGGCAGAAACGAAATTCACAGGAATTATAATTATCAACCTGAAAAAAAAGATGAAGACGTTTTGTGTATTATATCCTTTTGAAATAAATATTAATAATATTTAGAACTGTACCACACGGAACTTCTATATTAGACTTAACGTTTAATTATGAACCCTTTAGAAATTACTCCATATTGTAATACAGTTTATGCTGCTTTTGATCAAATAGTACGATATAAAACGGAGCCATTACAGAAAGTTTTTTTCTCTGATCTTGCAAAAATTTTGATTTTTACTTTAAAACACCATGATAGTTTCATCGATGGTAATTTTATATCTGGAGACCCAGGATTTCATATTCATAAGGAATTATATATGGATCGATATTTGTTAAATAGAGCTGAAGATATTGAGAAACGATGGCATCAATTGGAGGGTCTTAAATTAGAATCCGAGAAAATAAATCATGCCATTAGGAGAATAACAGAATATCAGGTAGTTAATGTAATTGGATGGTCTTTTATCAATTAAACATTGAATTATATGTTCAATTTATCATTAGGGAAGACATAATGGGTTAGATTTACTCAAAGGTTCGATTGAATATTTTCGTCGTAAATGTGATAAAGCAAGGAATATTGGTTTTATGGATGATGATGCACAAAAAACATGTTCCTTTCTAGAAGGAATTTTAGAAAAAGTTGAACAGAAATTTAAAGGTAATATCTTTTCTTGTTTAAAAAAAAATACTAAATTAATTAGTTTAACAAATTTTCCTTTCAATTTTAGACCTTATAGAGAGAAAGGATGAGTTAGATATGAAAATAAGAGATATATTTGATACACCAGATATGAAAAAAGTTGTTTATAGACTAAAAGCTGTTTTAGGGTCTGAAAGACAACAACATTATGCATATATATGGGTATCTAAAGGTAGTAAAACTGAAACTATTTCTAGTAACAATGAAGATGGTAATTGGTGGAAATTTTCTGATACGACGGTTGAAGAGGTGAGATTGAATTATAAATGTCATTAAAAATAATAAATACATTTATTGAATCAATTTATTGAATCAATTGTAGACGTTTGAAGAACGAGTACTCAATGATACGTCAGGATTACATGCGAATTCTAGTGTTTATTCTCTTATTTATGTTAATGCTGATATTGATTACAACTTTTCGAATATTAATGATTTAATTCCTTCTTCACTTAAGGTTCGTTAATATTTATACTTGAATGATTTTTTTTTTTTTGTTATTATTCATAAAATTATACTATTGTTATTTAGGAATATGTAAAAAAGGATAATCATTTGCTTGACGAAGAATTATCAACAAATGAATATCGAACTCAGGATAATAATAGGAATGATTATAATAGTAACGATAATTATTATGATAATAATAATTATAATAATAATTATAATTATAATTATTATAATAGTAATTATAATAATGATGATGATAATTATAATGATTATAATTCAACAGATCAGGATGTTATTATGGGCGATTCCGGAGAAACTAATGCGTATAATTCCGATTCTATTACGTATGGTGAAAATCATACTAATCATAAAATTCAGTATAGTATCGATACTACCGAACAACAGGAAAAAAATATAGTATCTATTCATCCAATAATCAACCTGAGGTAAGATAATCTACCTGTATTATAGAATTATGTATATAGTAATAGCTAAATTTAATGCGAATATTTATTAATTCATTTCTAGATTCGAAATATTTTGTATTAAACTTGGACAAGTTGATTTGTTTAAATCACTAATACGTAAATACTACGATGTCGATAATTCAGTAAGTTTATTATTTTTTGTTTGACATGATCTAATTGACAAGTCCTTTTAAATGCTTGTATTATACACCCCAAAATTAAAATTATAACTCAATTTTTAGGCAACGTTGTCTTGGGATGACCCTCTTCCGCTGGATACGAGATATCGAGATGATCCGATTTATAAAAAGTACGTAGAACTCTTTAATAAATATAAAGAGATAACTTTGTATTTTACCGAAGGATTGGAACGTGTTAGTAGTGATGAATATAGAAACGCGCTTGCATATTTCAAATATGCAATAGATCTAGAGAATGATTGGATCGATAACCTTTCTGTAACAGATAGAGGAAATTCAGTAAGACTAAATGGAGAAAAATTACAGCGTTCAAAAGAAATTGATGCTTATGCTAGAGCGTGTTTAAAGGTTTGTAACTAGTATATTTGTTTCAAATATATTTCTATTCTTTTAACTTATCCTTTATTTAGGTTGAACACGATGGTTTTCTTGGCAAAATTCGTTGTAAATCATATGTGACGCGTGGATTAAAAGATGGATTACAAATTTTACAATATATTGTGCGTTACATTGGAGCATCAAATTGTGCAGAAGATGACCTATTTAAACAGTTTAGACATGAATTTGAAGAAACGTTAGAGAAATTTGATGATGAATTTTCTGAGGAACAACAAAAGTTGATAGATAATTTATTTAAAGAATATACTCAACCTAAAGAATCATCATTTAAAAATACTGAATATATTGAAGAATCTACGGATTTGTATGGCCGGTATAAGGATGCTTTGAAATTATGTAGTAAAGCTTTAAAGAAATACAAAGTACCCTCCCTATGTTAATATTTGAAAATTCAATAATGAATTTACGTTTTTATACTTTGTGAAAATTTTTTATATATTATTATTTTTTTTTTTTTTATGTACTAAAACTTATGTTTATATTTATAAGGATTTATGATTTTTTATTCAACTTAAAAAAAAATGCAAAAATAAACCCAAAACCAATATCTGTAAATTTTAAAATTTTAAAATTCTGAATATACCGTTTACTGAAATTAAGTCGGATCTTTCTTACATTCTTCTCGATTATAAAAATTGATAAATTATTTTATTATATAATTTCCTAGATACATTAGTAAACCTTTAAGATCTCTTTGTCTTTGATATAAAATCTACCAGCTAAATCAGTATCAGAACCTAATTCTTTTAATTTAGTAATATCATCAACATAAAGTTCAGCTTCTTTCACCAAATTTTCTACATTTAATTTTGATAAAGCTTTATTTTTAGCTGCTTTATATTCAGAATCTAATGAAATAGTGTTATCATCCATTTCAACTCTCTTATAAAATTCAACAAATAATCTTCTTAAATTAGAATCTCTTAATATACTTGTACGTTGTAAGTTTAAAGCTTTACCTCTATAAATGATTGATTCCAAAGTTCTTTTCATATCATTTATTATTTCGAAATTATTTCTTTCATCAATTTTGTCGAGAAATAATATTGCTAATGATAATATAGAAAATGATAACCTTCTATAAAATTCAATTGTACAATAAAGAAATTCCGTATTTCCTCCACTATCGAGATTAGAAAAATCTACTGATGAGAATGTATATAATTCTAAAAATCCGCCACCAGCCAACCAAATTATTCCATAAGTTCTCCAATGTGATTTACGTTTTAACATTGTTGATATTCCAAGTATACTTGTCATAATAACGTAAGACCAAGCAATATTAGGTATAATAAACATTAAATAATCTGTTAAATTATCGCAATATGAACATTCAAGTAATGCTTCCTCTCCATATGTTACATATATTAACCTATTTTCATAAGGTTCTAATTTCTTTAATAAGGTTTGTTCTTTATCGTTAAAAGTAGTTTTATTTATATCATTCTCATTATTTTTCGTAAATATCGTTCTTAATATACTCGTCGACATTTTTAAAGGGACTCCAGTATCTCTATATATATTTGGTGATTTTAAAAAAATAGCAAAGTAAGCTTGTAATAAACTATTACTTAATAACAAAATTATTATAAAATAATCAAATTTTGATTTATTTCTTTTAGGCTTTTGTAAGTTTAATGCTCTCTGCCTCATAAATTCACGCCCCTTGTCTATAAGGAACGGAAGTGATATAAGAATTAATAATCTAATTAAATCTGAATTAATCATTTTATTATATTATTTTTCCGAGTTGGAAAGGAAGAATCAAAGAATGTGATATTTTTTTTTAACGAACAAATGATTTATTTATTGGCGTGATATACACGTGTAACATTGATATAAATTATTGATAAGAAATTTTTGTTTTTTTTTTTGTCAATTGAATGATGTTCGGAGCATTCAGGGCAACAATGATAACTTGCGGTGGTTTACTATGGTAATATACTTTTCACTTTACAGTAACGATACCAATTTAGCCAACTTCCTTTTTAATTAGGAAAAATCCTTCGAAAATGAGTAGAACACGTAAAGCCAACGTACGCAAACGCTTAAGGGCTGTTGACGCTGTTATTGAAGCTGTAAATAAATCAGGTGTTAAATGTAAAGCTTTGGTAGGTCGATTTCAATACTTTTAGTTTTAGTATTTTTTTTTTTTTTTACGTTTCTCTCTAATAATTTTATTTTACTAATAGGATTACGCTCGTTCATTACCAAAAGAATCAGAAATGACTCCTCGAGATAAATATACTGTTTTTAGTAAGAAACATAAGGGCTATAGAAAATCTCTACACAAAGTACCAAAATTCACTAAAGTTACTATAAGGACGACTCCTTCCGGTTTCTAGCCAAATTTATTATATTATTTACTTAAAAAAAAATAAATAAATAAATAAACAATGAAATAGTCGAACCTTTTTTTTAAAGACCAAACATTAATCATTACTAGCTAATATCTCTAAACTACTTAACACACTTTATAGATATTATAAAATATAAAAAAAAAAATTTAATTATATATAAAGTTTAAAACAAAATAACAAAATAGCAATTTAGAAATAAATAATTACCTTAATACTCCACTAACAAACCATTTTGCCTCACTACTTTTCGATCCAACTGTGCAAGTTATTGCTGTTTTAACATTGTCCAACTTATTGACAAAATCAAACATATCTTCATCTGTTCGATCGTCTCCCATACAAAGAATAAAGTCTGGTTCAATTGTTGTGAGAATTTGTCTAATAGCAACAGATTTGCTGATATTACGTGGCATAACCTCAATGTTTTTATTTCCAGCAATTGCATGAATTGGATATGTTGATCCCAATGCATCTTGAATATGATTCTGACATTCAGCAGCTTGCCAAGCACTTTAATGAAAATATATGCAAAGTTATAAAGAATTCAAAAGTAATAAATAATTTAAATAATTGCAAAAAGATATCTAATTAATTTTTACCCATAATTAGAATTATCGGCTGTACGATAGTGCTACGAATATATACTAAATATTAGTAATAAACAATAAACCGGAATTTGTGCTTAAAACATACATACCCAAACTATTGATAAATTCTTTTTTTCTATAAGAGATCCTGGCGTTCTTTCCGTATAATACTCAAATATCTACATTATAATTGAGATGTATCATTTCCATAACTGATAACATTTCAAATTCACATTTATTACCTCATTCACTTGATCCTTCCAACTCATATCCAAATCAGTAAATAAATTTTCCCATTTACCACCAATTAACTTCAAATATGAACCATTTTCGGCACTTTATTTATTTATTTATTTTTTTAAAAAAAAAATTATATTCTTGTATTTGAGACTGAACCAAAATAAATCTGTTTAAATGCTTGCCTCATTCCTAGATTAGGCACTTCGCCTAATTGTTTTTCTAAATTTTCAGAAGTTCTTCCACTCATTACATATACCACGTTACGCGAATCACTTGTAAGTCTGGTTAAAAGATCGACGAGCCGTTTTGTTGAATTATTGGTGTTCGGAGCCTTTTCATATGCCGCGAGTGTACCATCATAATCTAACAAAAACCTAATTAAACAATACACGTGAAAATTTAGGATAGAAATATTTATGTAATGAACAATTATTAATATTATAATTACAATCTCTTTTGAGAATTCCTGAAGTCTCTCAAAAACGATCTTGGGTTCAAATGAGGAATATGAATGGAAAACCGCCTCTGCATATCACTGTGGACCTTTTCAAGTTCTGATACAAAATTTTCAGTCCAATGTTGAGCACTATTCAAAGATGCATACGCATATAATTCCTAAATTTAAAATAAAATGAATTAGAATTTATCGACAAAAATTATTTTTCAAGGTATTACAAACCTCCCATCTTGTTGTAGCCTCTTCGTCGCTTATAATTAAAGCTTCATGAATAGCTTCGGCACATTCCTTTTCAATTTTTCAATTTAAAATATCATAAGTATAAATGCTATTAGTTTATAATATAAATTTAGGACTTACTCGATAATCCCATGGATTAATACGTATAGCAGCACCGAAACTCCCATAAGTTCCAGCAAACTAATTTTTAAATTATATTAGGATTTACAAATATTTTTACAATAGACATTTCTAAATTAAATTTCACCTCACTAAGAATTAATGGCCGATGATTTTTCTCTTGACAAACCACGTATTCGTGTGATGTCAAATTCATTCCGTCGCGTAATGAAGTTATAAGACACACATCAGCCGTCGAAAGGAGCGCCAGATATTGACTAAAAGTAATATCTTTATGAAGATACACGACTGGCTGATACGCAAGATTACTGAACTTAGAATTAATCCTGGAAACTACATCCGATACTTGACTTTGCAGTTCATTTTGTTCAGTTGTAGAAAGTGCTACTTGAATTAAAACCACCTATTATAATAAATTAAATAAGCAACACGAATGAATCTTTTACAAAATTATCGAATCGCCTACCTTTCCTTGCCATTCGGGATGCATCGTGAGGAAGGTTTCAAAAGCCAACATCTTTTGACGGACTCCTTTAACATAATCCAACTTGTCACGTGCAACAACTAGCTTTTTGCCATTATATTTTTCTCTGAGTACTTCAATCCATTCAAGCACTTCCGGATCTTTCCTATTTACCAAATTAAGTTATTAAGATTAGAAAATCTTTCTTTAAATTATACCAAAATAAACACGCTTCTTGAACCTTTTATCGTTCAATGCTTGAATATCAATTCCTTGCAGATAATATAAATGACATAAATTTAATTAAAGTTGTTTCATAAAATGGATAAATCAAATTCCTAATCATATAAATGTTATACATACCAATTGGAAAAATACCAACAGATACAAAGTTATTTTCAAGTTGAATTCCTTTAGGAGTAGTCTCTAATATTGATGATAAAATTCGGGAACAAGTCTGAAGGAAATGGCGAGCAAAAGAATAGGTCTGTAGATAATAATAAGGTCGATTTAAAGTTAAGTTTTAATACAGAAGTCAATTATTAATGACAATTCAGAAAAAGTTGTACCTGGAATCCAATTAGATCTGCGCCAAGTACTCCTTCAAGTAATTCTTTGCGCACTTTAAATTATTTTACAAGATTAATATATTTATTGAAATATACTCCTATTCAAACAATTCAAATACAATATAATATGCGCATACCAGGTAAGCACCTAAATATTTCCGAACTAGGAAAAGGAATATGAAGGAAAAATCCAACCATCGCGTTTGGAAGTTTTTTACGAATCATCCCTGGAACCAACAATAAATGATAATCGTTGACCCAAACTAAATATGAATTATATGGTATGAATTAGAATAATCGATGTAAACTAAATATACCATAATGACTTTGCTTTAAACAAATTCTTTTGCCTACTTATGTCGCCAGGTTGGTAATTCTCGAAAATGGTGTCAGCAAAGTGTTGATTGAGTGCAACATAATGTTTCCATGAAGTATCTTCATCTTCCTGAAGTTGGTTCTTTGGATTATCTGGAAGAACATAATGAAAAGTAGGCCAGAGAACCTGATATATACGTTTTTTAATATAATTAAATTTTTATTGCAAAACACCAAATTTTCACAAGGATAAGAACATACGTACTTGCTTACAAAACTGATTATAATGTCCTTCAAAATCATGATCTGCGACGATTACAGGAATAGAATCATATTCTGTCATCAATTTGCCACGAATATCGACACGTGTCTTATCTGTGAGCGCGTCCGTAGGCATGCCAAGAGTTCCTACCCAGACGCGTTTGGTAAAGTTATGCGCAACAGAATTTATAGCATTTTGTAAACCAATATTGCCTTGTGTACAAGGCTCAATTGTCCAAGGGGCTTCAGCGAAAATATTTGAACTATCTATTGAAACACGCCTTTTCCGACTAAAAGACGAAATAGAAGGAGTCGGTAATTTCTTATTATCTATCCCTGACTTTTGAGCGCGACTACGAGGCTGTGTAAAACCAGTTGAAGTTTGTGGAGTAGTAGGCACTTTTGAAGGAAAGAGCTTATTGATAGGATCCTCGACTTGTTGAACTGGTGTAGCAGGCCCGTCCGCGCGCTTAGCCGCCAATCCTTCAATTAAGTTTGGCTTCGGCAAGGTCAAATTGATATCAACCGGACGAGAGTACTTAAATTCTTTATCTTTACCAATATCAAAAGCAACAGTATATGGAAGAAAAAGAGAAACAACTACAACTCTATGAATACTCAAAGGCGGTGTCATTTTTATTATATCGAATTTTGGAAGAATTAAATCAACAACTCAATAGACAAAATAAAAAAAAGCTCAGTCATAGGAGCATCTCTAAAATAGGTAAAGTATCGGGCGTCTAAAATTATTTTCTTTAATATTTTTATAACTATACCCGATTTTGATAAACTACTACCAAAATGCTTAGCCGAATCCAAAAAGTTATATGTCTTTCAAAATGCATATTCGAAAGAATTTTTTGAAAAAATTTGACATAATTTATTTATAATAGTTAGTGAAAACGTATTGTGTTACGTTAGATAATCTGCTGTGTTTTAGCAGAAAGACAAAAAAAAAAGATGTTGCAATCATGATAAACATATAAAAGGAAATAACATGGTGTATATATTTGACATTTAAATTAAAAAATATAATCATTTCACCAAGTAGAAGAGTTAAATTAAAGCATTAATATTGAAAAAATACAATACTCTAAGGTAAACAATTAAAGAAATTGTTCTTGATGGTTGATAAAAGGCTATATAACATATAACCTTGTATTATTACCATTGGCATTAGTTCTCGAAACAATCTCTCAACAACTGATAATGATAAAGACTGACAATTATTTTTTTAATATGCTTGAAGATAAACATGCTATGAAGATGCTAGAAGACAAACGAAAGAATTAATTAAATTACTAGAAAGTATTCGGTATGGAATTCCTGGCAAAAAGCATTAATAAAATTGATAACACAATATAATAAACTTCAAGAATATATAAGTAAGGGAAGGGAAAAATTGATATACACTTTTTGATTTTAGGATAAAAGAAAGAGCTGAAATCAAAAAAAAAATCCTTCTTCCCGATCCAGGAAATGGTAGACTAATCAAATAACATAAATTATTTTCGAAACTATAAGTGAAACGAAGTTGGAAGAAATTTATTAAAGGAACAACTTTATCAAGAGCCAAAATATAAAGAGGTAATAGATAATACTAAGATAGAATTGCAGAAAGCCTGGGAATAGTTAAAAAGAAATTACTAACATAGTTGGCCTTAATAATACTGAACTTAATTTTTCAATCCAAAGGGAAAGTTTAAAATTTCAAATACACTAAAAAAAATCATAACTAGAATATTTCTAAATATAAATTCCGAAACAGATAAATCCAAAGTCTTGATATTTGCGGATTTTATCTTACTAATTTCCTTTTCCGTTCATATCTCTTGATTTTAAGAATTTGTCGTTACCATTAAAAATCCAACCCGATAATAATAATAATAATCTTATGTCCGGATTTTTTTCTAATAAAGTCCGATGAAACGGAATACAAAGAAATGAAAGAATACAAAGTCGATTGTTGGGAGCACATACAATTTCTGTCAGCCAATAATAAACTGATTAGCCAAATTTGGACACGTCAACACTATATTTGTTAATAAGTTCGGATAAGAGTGTCATTCAGAAAATTACTTCATTATAAAACCCTTCTATCTTGTCTTTAAGTTCTTCAAGTTTGCCACTAGTTTTCTGAGAAAGTTTTATAAAAAATAAGTGACAGCTGTGTTTTTACAGTACTTGCGTAATACATAAGAAATTTCTTTTATAAAATGGATCAACAAAACGGAAATCCTCGTTCAGATTCCGTTCCTCCTCCACCTCAAGAGATTTCATCTAGTAGCAATAATCATCCTTACAGCTCTCGAAAAGAACGTTCTTTGTCACCTCGCGCCGGAGCTGGTTACAGACGTTCTTATTCTCCTAGAAGAAGAAGTCCTTCTCCTAGAGGTTATCGTAATGGAAGAGAAGGAAGAGAAGATAGATATAGGGAAGATCGTTATACTAGAGAAGACAGATACGATCGTGGGTACGGTGGTAGAGGCGGCGGTTATAGAGAAGAAAGGGGTTATCGTGATTATCCTTCGTATACTTCTGAAAGAAGGGGTCCTCCAAGAAGGAGCAAACCAATTGATCGGTAAGTATATTTTTTTTATTTTATTTTATTAAATACTTTCAGTTAATATTAATAATAATTTCAATAGTGGGTCAGACAAAGAAAGACGTGACTCTACCACACTTTATGTGGGTAACCTTCCATATGCTTTTCGTGAGCAAGACGTAGCTGACATGTTTGAGCGGTATGGTCGTTTACGAAAAGTAACAGTTCAGATTGATCATTATACTGGAAGGAACAAAGGGTAAAATAATGATTATGATTTGTTTCAATCCTTTATAAACGTTATAATTTAACTGTTTCGATTTAATATATATATATATTTTTTTTTATCTGAAAGGTTTGCTTTTGTTGAATTTGAGGACAGAAGAGATGCCGAAGATGCATTCGACAAATACAATGGTACCAATGTTGAGGGTCGTCGACTAAAACTGGATTGGTATTGTTTATTAATTCATTTTCTTATCGTAGACAATTTTGTAAATTTATTTATTTGTAACGGTTTCATTTATAGGGACATTGGTCTTGGTAAAAAAGACCAACATCGTAGAGAAAAGTATGGTGGTGCTCCTAATGATTACGGGTATGTCTGAAAGTAATTGAAACTTATTATTTTTGGAATGAGAATTTATAATATTAAATATTATTTTTATATTATTGCCAATTAATATAACTTATACAGTCGCTCAGCAGATCCTTGTATGTAAATTATAAATTTTAAAAATTATTTTCTTTGTTTAAGAAATAAAGTTGATCATTAATTATCATGATTTTTATATTTAGATGGACGCGGTGCTTCGCCTCTTGGGTTGCGTGCTTTTAGTCCAAACTACAGAACAGGTGGTCGTTCTCCCAGTCCTTACCGTCGATGAATTGTAATAGGCTTATGAGGGATTCTAGTTGGGATTTTAGATGCAGAATATCGATTATTGGAATTTTTTAAAAAATTATGGAACAATAATTTTCATGGAATCTTACTTATATTTGGAATTAATTCTGTATATTGTGGAATTTAATGGAATTGGAAGAATGTATTTGAGAGGAATTTCGAATTAGAAGATTATTAGACAGCAAATTGCAGATTGCAAAAATCACATTACCCATGAGCGATAAACATATTATTATATATATATACTTATTTTTTTTTGAGATTTAGCAGAAACTTCACCCAGCACAACCTAAAATGTAGAAGAATATGAATCGATTCTGGATTAGATGAATTATCATTTGTATACGATATCAACAATTATATTTTTCAGGAATGATTCCGATCGAAATTGTAGAATTTGAAATTTTTTTTCTTTTCTTTTTTTTTTTTGAGTTGAGTCGATGACGATAAGCAACTAATAGGCAAGTCGATGAGTTTCGATTTAATGGATTCTTTTTTTTTTTGTTTAAAAAAGGAATCATTCATAGAGACACGAGGTCGGTTTGTCTCTTGTGCTTATTTTTACGACTTAATTTTTTTATTGTGCCTTCATCCTTTATTCAATTTCGGTTCAATTTTATTTGTTTTTTATTTTTTTATACAACCTACTTCGTTCGGTTGACTCTTTCTACTTGGCTTTGTTGTGTCGTTATAATTTTTTAATGGTTTTTTATTTTTTGGTATTTCTGGTAAACTGATGAAACGTTACTCTTTTCCTTTATCCGTGGACCTTAAAAAAAACTTAAAATTTTTGGAATGTCATTCAAAAACAAATTGTGAAGAATATGATATTAGAAGATTTACGTTTAAGAATGCGAAAGAAGTCTGAAATACAAGAATTTGAAACTTCTTGATATGTTGAATTTCAATTAGATGCGATATGGATAAAAAAAGAAATTGATCCTCAAGTATGATATTTTTTTTATACAGGTAATAAATCGATAAAAAAAAAAATTTGCCGAAATTCAACATATCGAAATATTTTTTGATAAAATATATACATAATGTCATTCCATATTAGGTATAAACATGATTTGTTTCAACTGAATTGGATATTATCAGAAATCAGAATATATTAAAAAATAATCACTATATATATTTTTATATATATTTATTATTTTATAAAATTTGCTGTATAACAATATAAATAAATTTAAAGTAATCATTATCGCACGCGATTACCTATAAAAGCAGCATAGAGTCAGAGACGTGTAAGACTAATGTTTTCGTTTCGTTTTTTTTATAACTATAAATAATATATCACGATAATATGATTCGACAAGCACGTAAATTTTTTCTTTGGGGAAATTTTTTTAACTTTGAAAAAAATGGCTTTAGTAAATAGCGACATAATCAATATTAAAAAACGTGGAGCTTTTATTCTTTTCGAAGGGTGTGATAAAGCAGGGAAATCAACACAAGCTAATAAACTTTTTGAATATTTAAGAAATAATGGGCATTCCGTTGAACTTTTGAAGTTTCCTGGTATATATTGAGAAAGCAACGAATAACGTGTTTACAATATTATTTTAATTATCTATAATATAAAAAATTTTTTTTTAGATCGAAAAACGAAAATTGGGCAAATTATTAACGCGTATTTAGCAAATGAGTACGAGTTAGATGATAAAGCAATTCATTTGTTATTTTCTGTGAATAGATGGGAGCGTATGTAAGTTTGTAACAAAAATTTTCTTTAAGTGTAAATAATTAAACAAATCAAATTTATTTGTTATAGGAAAGCCATGAAAAATTTACTACTTAGCGGAAAAACATTGATTGTGGATAGATATGCGTATTCCGGTGTTTCGTATTCAGCCGCCAAGGTAAAAAAAAAAAAAAAAAAAAAAAACTTTTTTCTTAACTTTTCTATTTTGTCTTCCTCTAAATCTTTTTTTTTTTTTAAAAAAAAACCAAATAAATAAATAATAATTTATTAGGGGTTGGATTTAAATTGGTGTTGTTCGCCAGATATAGGATTGTTAAGCCCAGATGTAATATTTTTTATGGATTTAACTGCTGAAGAAGCCGAGAAAAGAGGGGGATTTGGTGAGGAACGCTATGAAAAAAAATCCTTACAGGAAAAAGTCCGTAAAATATTTTATATGTTAAAAGAAAAAGATAGTGATAAGGATTCTTTATGGAGAATTTTAAATGCTAATCAATCTGTTGAATTGTTACATAAACGAATTGTAGAATATTCTTTAAAACTAATTGAAAAATGTAGTCAATTACCTTTAAAAGAAGATTTGTGGAAAGCAACTTCTTAAATTCCTGAAGACAATAATAGAAATCAAGAAAAAAAAATAGAATCAAGTTAAATTTATCGTTTTTAAAATAAAAAACTTGATTTATTCCACTCACAAACAACTGAAATAATATCTGATTTTCATATTTTGTTCATATAATAATAAAACACGAAACAATGCTATCCTTTCCCCCCATAACACATGACGAATAAAAGATGCAGTAATGAATTCTTTTAAGCTCTTTAGAGCATGTAAATTAAAGAAAAAAAGTAAAATGATATAAACAAAATGACTGCGCCGTTAATAATAATTTCTCCACGAATTTGAATAGGGTTAAATATAATCTTTAAAAAAAATAAAAGGTATGGCGCAAAGAAAAATCAATAGAAATATTTAAAAGGTAAAAAAAAAAAAAAAAAAAAAAAAAAATCAAAGATTTTGTAAAAAAAAAAACAAGAAGAAAAAAATAATAGAAGAAAACTAATCATCAATCGTGTTTCTCCAAATTAAAATTGTTGAAAGCGTCCGCATTTTCCTTTAACATACAGTTGTCTTAACGCGTCACAATAAATCAATAATTTTTCTAATAAACTTTTCATACACAATAAAATAATACATTTTTATAAGAAAGAAAAAACATAAATAAATCAACACATTATATAAGACCATAAATTTAATATATATAACATAACTGTAATTAAATGCCATTATTGTTGAAACCCATTCTCTCCACCCACTGTAGAATTATTTGGCATACCGCATTTTGCACAATGAGTTCTTTTTGCAAAATTATGATATCCGCACATTTCATTACCACATAACCAATCACCAGGTTTCATGTTAGCTGTAACAGCAACATTACCAGCAACCTGAGGAGGTTTGTTTATTGCACAGCGAATACATTGGAATCTTGAAGCGAAATTATGAGTGTTACAACTTGGACAGTACCAATCTCCTGGCCGAAAAGGTGCTGGAGCAGGAGATGAAGACCCATGGCTAACATTACTAGTATAACCCCCTTGATCCTGTGTAAGATTCCCATATGCATCATATCCGATATGATTATGATTTGTGGTATTACACCGCATGCAAACAGTTCTAGAAGCGAAATTTTGAAATGCACAATTTGGATTTGGACAAATCCAATCTCCAGGACGAAAAGACATATTTGACGGTGGTGGACCATACATTCCCTGAGGTTTGAATGTTCCGCATCTTAAACACTGAGTTCTAGATGCGTAATTATGAAAATTACATTGAGGATTCGGACACATCCAATCCCCTAATGTAAAATTTGGAGGTGTTCCATGTACGGAAGAAGGATTTGGGTTCATAGCATTGCATTTAAAACATGTTCTCCTAGAGGCAAAGTTATGAAATTGACAAGCTGGACAGACCCAATCACCTGGTCGAAGACGATTTTTGGCCATCTTTCACCGATTAACGAAATAAAAAAAAAAGGTGAGAAAAAAAGGCAAATATAAATTGGCATTTACCGATATGTATAATTAATGCATTTGAATATAATCAAAAAATATATATTTACATACCGGAAATGATGCCAATATAGCGCCGGCCGCTTCAATAACCCTTTCACTACTTGGACTTACTTCTATAGCTCTATCTCCTAAAGTTCTCCCATTCATCTCTAAACAAGCCATTGCGTCTTCATGTGTCGCAAAGATCCCAAACCCAGAGCCACTTGGTTTCTGATGATCAGGTGTACGAATCATCCATAATACAGTTGGTCTAACACCCTTACCTGAAAACCATGCCTCTAATTCAGGTTGTGTAACATCGTATGGTAAACCCGCCAAATGAATCACTTTAGATTCTTCTTTTTTAAATTGGTTCAAATCCGCATTGGTGTCAATTGGGTTAACAAATACATCAGGGTGGCCGAAAGAGCAAAAGTATCGAATAATATTAACCATAGTAAGTGAATCCCCAATTCCCGAATGCGGTTGACCCACCACTTGTAATTCAAAGGCAACGCACATTTCATTTAAAGAATGACTCTTTAATATTACATCTGGATGATGTACTTGCCACCTTTGATATTCTTGTTTTAAGTCAAACATTCTACAATGTGCTAGGTAAGGAGGCAGTTCGATATGTTTATCCCTCGCCTCTCTGGGTAATTGGATCCTGAGGTCCCATGCTCCGTGTGTGCAAAAACAAAACGTCTTATTATTTGCGATGATGTAATTCTGAATATAGTCATCCAAAGCGGTGATGGCATCTTGTAAAGTACCCGCGGTTTCGAGTTTTTCCCAAGTTATTTTGGTTAGACTGGTGCAAAAAGGAGTCAAAGGAGTAGCTTCTGGTTTGACATATTGAGTGTGTTGATACACCTATATGTTTATTATTATGATTGAATTGCGCCAAATTTGAAAAGATCCCCCAACTTTTTGATTTCTAATAAAAATACACGTTTTCCTGATACATAAAGTAAAATAATTCAATACTAACCACTTCCAAAGTGCTGGTATCAACAATTACCCAGGCAAATTCTATGATTTCTGCCGTTTCCTAGTAAAGAAGCAAGCCAACAACGTTTGCAAACCATGTAATAAATCTCATTAAAATGTAAACTTTCTTGAGGAACAAAAAGACAAATATAATATCAGGACACGGTTTGAGAACGCGTACGAGCACCGAAGCCAACCGTAAATCCGACAGAAAAGTAAACACGAGCTTACAAAAAATTTACTTTGTTTTTGTAGTACCTTTGTCACTTGTATAGTTTGTGGATTTGCGTTATTCTCGTCACAAGTGGCTTCGAAATCAATCACCACAAGGTAATCGATACCAGGACAATGGACATTTGGAGTAATCGACATCCTAGCCTTCTTTTCCCTTCGCCTTACTATATCAAAAAAATTTGAGTTTACTCTTAATAACAAACGTATAGATTCTTGTCACTAAGAAAACATTTCTACGTTAAACCCTTTAAAAATAAATTTTCGGATTGGATATCGGTATAATATCACTGAAACCGGAAATTTCTGAATATCAAGGGAAAAAAAATAATTAATAAATTTTAAAGTAATTAATCCTAATGAGCTTAAAATTATATTTAATTCTATAAGGAAAATCCTATGTCTAAAATTAACTTTTATCCTGTCTTTATAATAATATATAAAAATTAAGGTTAAGAATTTCATAAAAGAAAATATTTGTTTTATATATAGGCTTATGGCTTTTGAAAATGGAAATTATGAAATTATGAATAAATCATCCCCGCCTTTTCAGATAAATGTTACACAAACCAATCCATCTCGTACATCCGGTTTAGGTTAAAGGTCTACAACCATACCTCCTAATTGTTAACTGGTACTTGAAATAAAGTTTGTTCAGATTCGGGTTTCAGTTTCTTTATTATTGTCATATTCGCATTAGTTCGCGCTTAGGATTTCCTTAGTTTTTGTCAATGTCTTCATTCTCAATTCCAGCCCCGTCAGGGTCATCCGCGATCCCAATTGTTGCACCTACTTCCGAAAAAGAAACTCCTAAAAGTCCACCTTCTTCCAAAAGTATTTTTTCCACTTTTAAGATCTAACGTGTTTCGCACTTGTCCATCGAGCCTATGTTACATTTATTGTACCTTATTCTACTTTGTTTAAATTCTCGTTATAGATTTAACAGCAAATTCCAAAACGCGAACTTGTAAGAATTTAATTATACATGGATACTGTAAATATGAAGGAAAAGGTTGTGAGTTTAATCACGACTTAGTAAGTTAAATTGAGCGATCTTTAGAAGCAATGTCAATATGTCGAAAATTTAACGTAATGACAAAGTGACACGCTTTCTTATTGATCTTGTATAGTTGTAACTCTTTAACCTTAATTCAATCTGTATTGTAATAAATTACATCTTTTTATTTTATTTGTAGGGAAAATCGACATCACCTCCGAACAGTCCAGAAACGTAAGTGATCCAAATGATTTTTGATATTTGTTTTCAAAAATAAGGATTAATTTATTTCTTATGATTTATCAGTAATAAGTCGAAATTAAGTGTTAATTCTCCAGTGTTCAAACCTTCCGTATTACTTTCATCCATTTCGCCGGAGGTTGTAAATGCGCCACCATTTATTCCTAAAAGCACTCAAGGTTTGATATACTGTTGTATTAAATTCACTGTAAAAGTATTAGGCATATTAGGCTTATACTGAAATATGTTTATTAAAAGTAAATACTCCTGAAGAAACTCCCGTAACACCTACGAGCACACCAGGTAAGTATTTATATACCTTTGTGTGATTAATAATTATAGTTTAATCATTTAATTCATATCCATTTATGTGTCTCTGCAAGGTTCCCCTCAGCAGAAACATTATTATGATTCTGGAGAACAAGAGTATGATAATGAGTACATGATTTACCAAATATTTTTCTATTTTTTTCTGTTTAATAATTCTTAGTTGAAAACATACTTAGTCGCAATTTTATTTTCATTCTAAAGAATGATATTATACGAACAGACTATGGGATTTTATCCTCCTGTGCCTCCTTCAACCCCTTTTCTCTTGTCACCTGGAAATCATGGTTTAAATGCGCTTGCCAATTCATTTGCTTCATTAGGACTTAACGCCAATGTTAGCTACAATTATAATTTGATGGATTTCTTTTTTTTTTTTTTAGATATTTAAACTTATTTCTTTTTAATTTTTGACGCGTTATGTTTAGGCAACAAATTTTGCAGCTAATGAAAATTCGATACCGGAAGTATCGTCACATCATCATATGAATAATACGAGCTATTTTACGACTTCACACCGTTTGGATCCATTTTTATATCAGTCCCAGCAGGCTTTATTGCCTCAGCCAGTACGATAATTATCATGAACATTAATGCGGTAATTTGATTTTCTTATCAAAAGTCTCGATATATGACTGAAATTGAATTTCAAAAAATTTTTTCGTAGTTACAATACCATCTTTATACATCACCCCTACCGCATGTATCCAATTTGCATCCACATCAGAAGACAATTCATTCATTTTTTATGTCGGATCATTTACGTGAAGAATTACAACGAAAGAATGAAGCTATTTTGAAAACAGTGAATGGTAACGAATGTTGTACCGATTATTATTTAAGCATTTTTTTAAAAAAAGTGGGTTAGTTTCTTTTCACCTTATAAACTTGTATTCTGTAGCGAAAGATTTTAATTTACCGGAAGAGCTTCATGTTTATCATTCCTTATATCCACTTGATCAACGCCAAGAGAAATCAATAAAGATCTTTGGATATCCAAGTTGGGTATATAAATCAGTTTGTAGTGTTGACGGTCGCGTTTATTGTTTAAGACGCATTGAGGGTAAGTTGGTCAAACTCCTAACTTATTTTGCTTAACATATGTTAATTCTGTTATTACTATTAATATGAATAGGTTTTCGTTTAACAAATGAAGTAGCAATGTCAACAATAGAAAATTGGCGACGGATTAGACATGCAAATATTGTTTCTATACGTGAAGCATTTACTACTAAGGCCTTTGGTGATCATTGTGAGTAGTATTTCAAAACATATATTTCGATATGGCAGAATATTCGGTATATTAATGAATCTAATTGATTGTATAAAAGCTATTGTTTTTGTATATGATTATCATCCTTTATCAAAGACTCTTTTCGACAGACATTTTTCATCTTCATTGCAAGCCACTAATCTCCCTCAGGGTGGTGGGACTGGTGCAATTGTTCCTGAAACAATTTTGTGGAGTTATATAACGCAATTGGCTTCTGCAATTAAGACGATACACTCTTCGGGATTGGCAGCGCGAATGATTGAACCTACAAAAATTTTATCGACAAATAAAAATCGGTATGATCGGTTAATTATTAAGGTTTTTAACGTCTTCAATTTTAAATTATTAACTTTAGTTAAATTAGAATACGAATAAATTGCTGTGGTATAATGGATATGTTGACTTTTGATGGTGGAAAAAATATCCTCCATTTTCAAGTTACGTGTCTCGAAAATTTTTATTGGTAATTTGATTCATGGTTTAAAGAATTATTTATAACTAATCAAATCATTACATTTATTAGCAAGAAGATCTTTTACATTTTGGTCAATTAATTATTTCACTTGCGTGTAATTCACTTTCATCCGTTCTTAATTTACCGAAATCGATTGATTACATTTCTCGACATTATTCGCCCGATTTTAAGAATGTTATATTATATTTATTAAATAAACCAACACCAACGAAATCTGTGGATAAAGTTATAGCTATGATCGGACCTCGAATATTACATGAAATTAATAGTGTTCATCAGTAAATATATAACTTTTTTTGTGTTTGAGCTTTATTTTTTTTTTCCTTAATTAATTATTTCTTTTTAGTTATAATGATTTTTTGGGAAGCGAATTAAGTCAAGAATTAGAAAATGGAAGATTAGTAAGATTGTTATGTAAATTTGGATTTATTAACGAACGTCCCGAGTATGTTTTATTTATTTGTGTTTTTGTTTAATAAGGTGGACAAGATTTATTTATATTTTTTCTTTTTAACAGATTTGATATGGATCCAAGTTGGTCAGAGACTGGAGATCGATATTTAATTAAATTATTCAGGGATTATGTATTTCATCAAGTAGATGAAAATGGTTATCCTGTAGTTGATATGGCTCATGTATTAATGTGTTTAAATAAGGTAAGTTATTATATGTTGTTTATTTAATTGTATTTATCATAAATTTTTTATTAAAGTATTATTAATTTGAACTCTATTAATTAATTGAATTATGTAACAAATACTTGTAAAAAAAAAACTTTTTAATGTATAAATTGTACTTTAGTTGGATGCTGGTGTTGATGAAAGAATAATGTTAATTTCAAGAGATGAACAATCATGTTTAATTGTTTCTTATAAAGAGATAAAAAATTGTATTGATTCAGCATTTAGAGATTTATCAAGGAAATGACATTTTTATTTTAATTTTGTGAAAAAATCTTGTTAAATATTTTCACACATTATTTTAATATTTATACAAATATTATTATTTTCACTTAATTTTGATAATTGAAAAAAAATGATTTGTTAAAACTAAATTTATTCTTTTTTTTATGATATTTTTTTCGTTCATATTTATTATTTATTGTAATCAAAAATAATTTTCATTCATCTCTAACTCTTTTTCAAATGCCAAATATTATTATTACGATAGTAACTATATTAATGTATTATGTAAGTATTATAAACTAAAGTAATCATTAACGCCGACGTTTAGAATGCGAAACAGATGTGCCATTACTAGATGGGGTCTCCTTTCGCTATATAATAAAGAGAAATAAAATTAAATCGTGCCTTAGTGAATTTTATATATATGTATATATGTATATAAAATATTACCTTTGGTCTTTCATCCTGCTCTTCTTCATCTCCAGATTCTTTTTGTATAAGATTTATAAGAGTAGTACATCTTCTAGCAATTTCACTCGTTGTCCTTGATTTTATAAACCAATTAAACTTGAACATATCTACACTTTCAATATCGCTACGTATTTTTTCATAAACATCATCCGTTCCATATCCATATTTCGCTAAGGCAATTAATAAATATCTATCTTCCTCTTCCGTATATAACGATTTCCCTTTACCTTGATTTGAAATTTGCAATTGATGTCCTGGTTGCCGATAGTATCTAACTTTCGACTTAATTAATTCTTGAATATCGGCTGTTTGTTGTAACTTGGCCTCACCTCGTTCTACTTTGCTAACTATTTCTTCATAATCTAAATTTTTTTTTTTTTTAAAAAAAAACATAAATAAATAAAAGTAAATTAAATA
Organism: Glomus cerebriforme; assembly: GCA_003550305.1. Taxonomy (NCBI): domain Eukaryota; kingdom Fungi; phylum Glomeromycota; class Glomeromycetes; order Glomerales; family Glomeraceae; genus Glomus; species Glomus cerebriforme. The sequence continues at coordinate 211,268 of QKYT01000102.1, read as the reverse complement.
ACCAAAATAATTTTAAAAAAGGTCCACTTACTAGGTAATTCACAATATCGATCCCAAAACACCTCCGCATATGATCTGACTTCTTTTACAGTTTTGCCTTCTATTTCTTCGGCAATTTCTTCAATTGCATCTCTCCCCCATCGTGCAGATGCATTCACAAAGTTATTGAAGTCGCGTTTACTCCAATCCTCGAAAATCTATGTATAAAATTTTGTTATTAATTTTGATGAAAAATAATTTGGTTAAGGTTGAATAATTCTACAAAAAGATCATAAACCTCATCCATTAATCTATCTCTTTCGGATTCTTCGCCTTCAGTAAGAGGTTCAGCTACACATAACAAGCGGTGTTATTTAATTTAATCGAAGATTGTTAATATTACAATATATGGATTTAGATATTACCATTATCAATCCTTTCCTGTTCTTCTTGACGTTCTCGTTCACGCAATTCTGTATCATCATCATCTCCTTGTGGTTCTGGTAAGGGGACTTTATAACCCGCCAACTTCTATTTGTATCGAATTAAGAAAAAAAAAAAAAGATTTATAATCAAACATAATACATAATAATAAAAACTATCTTTAAGTTATACATACTTGTTGATAATACATGTCTTTTTTAAGCAATTCCACCAAACGTGGAGGGTAGAATTGATGTTCATTACTAAAAATAAATTAATATAAATTATAATATTCATTCAGAATAAGAACAATGAACTTATAATACAAACATGGTTATTTGTTTCGGTGCTTTTGGAGGTTTGGCTTGAGTTGGTTTAGTTGTAACACGAAGTGCTTCTCTGTAATACGAGTCAACGGCATAATTGACTTTGCGTTCTCGTTTAGGTGGTTCTATCCAATTAAAACGGCCTAATTCATTTTTCTTTTGCTAAATATTATGAAGATCAAGTTAATAACAATATAATAATATTTAAAGCTAAAATCAAAACTCACCCTATTGCTCCAATCTTCGCCTTGCCATTGATAAGCCGATTCTGACGTAAAATTTTGTAAATCTTCCAATCCAAGGCTTTGGTATTTAGTTGAAAGCTCGGCTGTTTTTTCTTCGCTTTTGCGGAGAATCTGATCAATATCATCGTCTGTAACAGTACTAATTTATGGTCAGATTGAACTATTAGCAAATTTTATTTTTAATATAATAAAGTTAACAAAAAAATAACAATATCATTCTTACCTATCATGTGAAGTAAAAATACCTTCCGCGCCATGCTGAATCATGGTCAGGAGTTCTTCTTTAGTCGCAGCTATTATTATTATATAACTTTAGCTTACAAAGTATTCATAGGAATTAATCAATTTCAATCAAATCAAAGCACTGATTTTATTACGAACCTTTTTGAGTTTGAGCTAATCGCCCTTGTTGAATAACAAGTTGATCTAAACGCAATTTTTGTGCAGCTCTTTCTAGCACTTTTTCTTCAATGGCATTCTATAAAACAAAGGCAAAATTTTTAAGATAAGTTGATTCAGATAAGTTGAATTCTCTTAGTACACTTACTTCAGTTACAAAACGGAATACATAGACTTGTTTTGTTTGCCCGATACGATGAGCACGATCCTGTGCTTGAAGATCAACTTGCGGATTCCTTATACATAAACGGGTAAATCAATAAAAGAATATGAACATACAAATAATAATAGATTGATTCTCACCAATCACTATCGTAAAGAATTACTATATCGGCGGAAGTTAAATTAATTCCAAGACCGCCAGCCCGAGTAGTAAGTAAGAAGATAAACTTGCTACTACCCGGTGCGTTGTATTCATCAATTGCGGAGACACGTTCATCTTGCTTTGTTTGTCCGTCAATACGGCAATATTCTAAAAATCGTTTTTTCCCCTGATAAGTAACGGATACATAAAAAGATTAAAGTTAAAATCATATAATATACATACCATATCCACGGAATATACAATAATCTTCTAAAATATCAAGAACACGACTCATTTGACTAAATAATAGAACACGAGATCCTTGAGCCTTCAACCGTTTTAGAAGTTTATCTAGTACAATCATTTTACCGGCATTGTCTACTAGATGTTCATCGGTTGTGTAAGGAGGACCAGGTTCCTAATAACGAAATTAATATTGTTTAATATTACTCTTAAAATATTTGAAAAAAAATTTACCGATACTTACTGCTCCATCAAAAAGATAAGGATGATTACAACATTTTCTCAATTGCATTACAATGTTTAATAATCGTGTCTTGCTTTCACTTTTATTCACGATGCCTATTTTAATCAATGTTCAACCTGATAGCTCAAATAATGGAATTCAAATTGCAAATTTGACGACAATGATAAAAACAGACAACATACCATTAACGGCAGCAATATCTTTCTCTAAAATTCTTTGATACCATTTACGTTGCATTGATGACATACCAACATACAAATTTATTTCTTTTTTTGGGAGAAGAGATTTTTCAACATCAGATTTTATTCTTCGCAAGAGAAAAGGTCTTAGAACCTAAAATAATAACAAATAATCTTTAATATTCATAATAAAAAATATTTAAATAAATATTTAAAATAACATTACTTTATGAAGTTGCTGGATGACACTGTCTTGATTGCCACCTTGAGAACTAAACCAAGAATCAAAATCTTCTGATGAGCTGAAAACATCTGGTAAAAGAAAGTTTAACAAAGCCCATAATTCATGAAGATTATTTTGTAATGGTGTTCCAGTGATCAATAAACGATTTCTTGATTTAAAAATTCTGACAATCTGTGAAAGCATAGAATTCTCATTTTTTATACGGTGGGCCTCATCAATTATTATATATTGAAACGCGAACTTTTTTAGATGCGCTTTTTCAATCAAACATAATTCATATGATGTTATGCAAACTTGGAAATCTTGGGGTAATAATCGACTATTAATTAATTGAGCCTGTGATAAATAAATATAAAATCAAAAGATTAATAATTCCAAATAAAGTTATACTTGAATTAAAAAACTATTATATGTTACCCTTTCATCCTTATTTCCTTGAAGAAGAAGTATATGGAAATCCGGTGTCCACATATTGAATTCTTTCTGCCAATTGTTCAATGTTGATTTTGGAGCAACAACAAGATGAGGACCAGGTATATTTCGATAGTGCTTCAAGTATCCTAAAAACGAAATTGTTTGCAATGTTTTGCCGAGTCCCTGTTTTTTTTAAAAAAAATTAAAATTAGATTATTAAACTATGTACTCAACAATGAAAGATATTATAAAGATTATGAATTCACCATTTCATCGGCCAGAATACCATTGATTCCATTTTCGAAAAGGGATATCATCCAATTCAACCCTTGAAGTTGATAATCACGCATAGTTCCACTTTTTATGTCTAATCAAAATAATTAATTTATATGAATATCCTAAAAGTTCAAGCGATTTAAAAATTTGTCATTTCATCATTCTTACAATTTGGCGATTCATTAAAGACCGTTGGAACGTCCTCCGATTCATCTTCTTCGTCTTCGAGCAATTCCTATATAACATATAAACATATTAACGAATATAAATTACAAACAAAACTAGATAAATAAACAAACTTTGTCTTCTTCTTTTTCTGTCTTTCTATGCCGACGAGATCTAAACCAAGAAGAAGTTAATAAGAATAAAATCATAATAGCACATTAAATACATAAATATTAATATATTATCATTACCCATCAGAATTTTGTTTGGATTTATTTAACTTTTCGGTTTCTTCAACAAGTTCATTAAACCCTTCATCTTTAGATTTCTAGAAATGATAGATTATAAATTATTTATAATATACTGTTGATATTAATGATCCAATTATGTTATGATTAAAATTACATTTACCTTTAGGTCAATAAAATGCGAAAATAACTCTTGAAGTATTAATGTATGAATTGACATAAGTAACAATCAAATAAACTATAACAAATCATTGCTGATTACATTTTAATGATAAAATAATACCTGAATGTCCAAGTAAAAATTGAAATCTTTTAGCAGTATCCTTGATCTATAATGGTTAAATTAAGTAATTAATTAGAATTCAAAATTAATTCTTTTTATGATGATGAAATTTATAGAAAATCATGATGCACCTTTGATTTATTTAATTCACGTTTATCATTTTCGAAAGCCTCCTTTTGGGCTTTTCGTTCATTTCTTAGGCGTTGAAGTCCTCCTTCCATAGGTTTACTTGATTTTGTTGATGTGCTCTGCTAATAACATAAAAAAGTTAATTATTAACAATTTTTAACTCGTTAAATGTTGGAAAGAAATAATTAATACCTGTCCAGACTCATCATTAGAAACCTGCTCCGATTCAGGCTCTACTCGCGCTTCTGACATTACAGCGTCTTCATCGACGAGTGACATATCAAGCGAAATCTTAAAAAAAGAATTTAAAGAGATTAAGAGGAGTTTTAACGTTAACAGAACAAATATAAACAAAAAGTAAAAGTAGGAAATAATAATAAAAAGGGTACCGCGGGTGATTCCGAGTGATCCCCATTTTCTTTTATAACTTCCGATTCTTTGTTATATTCAAGACTTGTATCAATATCCATTGAAGACATTTTTTAAATGTAAGTTAAAAAGAAATTGGTGTTATTGCAAAAGTGAACTTTCAGACTTAAGAAATGATTTACTTTTTTTTTTTTATACTTTTGAACAAAAAATCGCGTATCAGATTTGATTCGGCATTTTTTCGTGATCTGGTCACAATTTATGTGATTTCCGTTTTGGTTAGTAATACATTAACTATGGTACATTACTATATAAGACGTTAAGACGCGTACTAGCATAGCGTAAATGATGTAATGATGTAATTATAGCTGCAAATATAATTGTATTGTGATTGGTTAACATCAAAGATTCGTGATTTATTTATTGGCCATTAATTTTCAAAGCAGTATCCTTGCTTAGAAAGTAGTTACTCTTTCCAAAATAAGTATTTTTCATTATGTGAAAGGTTTAAAATACTTATACATTTAATTTAAAAAGTTAATATTGGATTTCAAAAAAAGAAAAAAAATCTTTTATTTTATTATATGTTATAAATATTTAAGGTTCCAGATATTTTTTAAGATAACTAATATTATTAAAGAGATTTTAATTATCTTTAATTTTTAATATAAAAAAATTTGCAATTATTACAGAATATTATTAATTCACAAAATAAGTCATATTTTGAACTAAAGTTTATCAGTAAAATTATTATAAATTTTAATAATAAAAATAAGTATTAATTTAATAAAATAAGAATATTTCTTATTAAATAAATAATATACAAATCTTGAAATTTTTCATATAATTTAAATTAAAAATAAATTCTAATTAATTTATTTTATAAAAAAAAAAGTAAGAAAATTTGCTTCAAATTAAAAGGTATTTATTAGTAAATTAATTAAAAAAATATTTAATTAAAACTAATCCAATTTATTTTTAATAAATATTAGTATTTTATTATTTAATTAAAATATAGTTAATAGTTAACTATTAATTTTTTAATTATTTTAATTAATTAAACCAATTAAAAATTTTTAAATATCAATAATATTTTATAATAAAATTTTAATAATAATTTATTAATTTTTTTATAATATTAAGAATTATTTTATTAAATAGTATACTTTACATTCAATGTACTTCACATAATTTAGTCAGAATTATAAATACTTAACTAAAATTAAAAAATTAATGAAAATTAATGAAATTAATAAATAAATAATAACTAAACATATTATATGATCTTAAAAGATTATTTATTATATATTTTTTTACCTACTTTATAACTTTGCTTAAAGTACCAAATAATTATTTTCAATTTTTATATATAATAATAATATATAAAAGTATTATAAATAAATATATTTAAATAATATTAATTTTATTATAATATTATATTTAATATATTATTATTAATTAATTTTATATAAAAAAAATATAAAAATATAAAAAAAAATTATTAATAATAATTATCATTTAGTTATATAAAACATAATATTAATAATAACTTTTTTTTTGAAGACGTGCTAAATCATGAACTTTATTCTGTAAATCAATAGGCAATATCCAGAATACAATAGCAAATAAAATTATATAGCTCAGATATAAAACTTCTAACTAATAAAAAATTTCAGCATGTCGCACTTACGTAACATAAGTTCTCAGAGTAGGGACTGAAGCAAGACCCTCTTTAGATAGTTAATATACTCTGAATCTTTCCCATATTCCAATGCTAGTACTAAATAAAAAACCTTTTAATCAGTCCTCCTAAATCTTCCCACAATCTCATTGAGTCTTCAAATTAATATGATTTGTTATAAAAGTTATTGCTCTTTTGTAAAAGAATTTATAGATACCAGCTATTAGTACCAACATTCAGAAAGAAAGGTAAACTATCTAATACTAAAACTAAAAATACAAAAAAGAAACTAAACCTACTTCTACCTTTACAACTATCCTACCAGGTTTAGTACAATTCACAGGTCGTCCTAACAGATGCTCCAAATGAATCGAGTCGACTGCTTATACTGTTTTGTCTAAAGACTATCACCTGATATCTTGCCAATCTATCTATTTGAATCCATGCCAAATAGAACCCGATGCTAATCTAGTGAGATCTTCCCAAAATAAGCCAATTCCTCACGGCCCAAAGACATCCTAACATGTTCCAGTAAATCGAGACGACTACTTACCCAAAACTTTTTGAACCATCTTCTCTGACCTTATCGAAGAATCTTCATCCTTGATATACCTATTGCAAAAAGATAATAGCCTTGCTTCTGTACACCCAAACTAATTCTACCCAATTAACATATCCAAATACGCACCTAACATCTTTCGCACCCTTTTATTCTTTTTATTTAATTTTCTATTCAATAACTAATAATATCACCTTAAGAGACAAAAATAGGGATCACCACTGTAAAACAAAAACCAAGAAAAATGTAACAATAAGAAAACTAATCATCAACAGATGATTGGCTGTCAATCAAAAATTCAAGTACCTCCCCATCTCCCATTGTAATGGATAACTGCTACTTATCTTTACAAGAATTAATTTTCCATTTAAAATATGCTTGGTTTAAATTTTAATAATATCATTGTTTCTTTATAATTTTTAAATTTAACTTTCAAACTGTGATAATTTCTCTTACATTAAATGTCTCTTCATTAAATAATTAAACTTGGATAATTTTCTCATATTTCATTTTTATTCTTTTAATATTTAATATTAATATTAACCAATTCTCAAGTAAACAATGAGCATATTTAAAATAATCTTTAATGAATCAATATTAATATTTTTATTTTTATTTTTCTTGAGCTAAAAAGCTAAAAATTTTACAAAAGGAAAATCCTTTGGTTTAAATAACTTTACATTTCACTAAACTATGTTTTACTAACTATTTATAATACTTCATTTCTTTCATTCTTTCTCTTATTTCTATATGTTTCACTAAACTATAAATAAATTACCCCTTTATAATGTAATTGTACTCCTCTATTAAATGATCTGCAATGACTCATAATTAATTATGCCGATCATCATAATTTTCCATTATCTATTCTCTTTTCCTACAATCCTATAATTCTTTATAATGTTCTACAATGTTCTAATCATGTGTTAAGTCACGCGTTAAATCACGTGTTAATAAACTAAACTATAAATAAATCAAACTATAAATAAATAAATTAAACTATAAATAAACTATTTAAAATATAAATGTTAATTATTATACTATAAATATTATTACTAACTGTAATCTTTTCGTGATCTATGCTATAACTTTAGCTACAGTTTTTCCTTTGCTTTAAAATTTGAGTCCCTTCAAATTTGAACTATAACTTCAAAATTCAATTTATCTATATATTCTTTCAACAATTCACCATTTACTAGTATTTTCAATATCTTTCCTTCTATAGTTTTAATCTTATATGATCCTTTGGAAATTGTTTCATGTATATAATAAGATCCTTTCCATTTTTCTTCTAGTTTTCCAGACCATTGTTTTTCTTTTGCTGCATTGTAATACAATACTTTATCTCCTATCTGAAATTTCTTCTTTAACTTATTTTTCTTATCGTGATATAATTTCTGTTTATCTTGAGATTTCTTGATATTTTCCCTGGCTTAGTTCCTAATTTTTGGTAATTCTTCGATTAATCCGTTGATTCTATCTATCATAGTAATTTCTCTATCTTTCAAATTTAGTAGTATTTTCATTTGTCTCCCATACATTAGATATTCTAATTCTATTTTTGTTGAATCATTCTTTTTGGTTCAATATGCGAATAGAACTCCTGGTATTTTTAGATCCCAATCTTCAATTTTATTCAACTTTGCTAATGATTCACATAACGTCTTATTAAATCTTTCAATTAATTCATTTGTTTTTGGATGATATGATGTTAAAAAATTATGTTTTATCTGAAATTCTTTCATTAACAATCTTACTAATTCATTATTGAAATAACTTCCTCTATCACTTAATATTTTCTTTGGACATCCGTGCCTATATATTATATCTTCATAAATAAATCTTACAATTCCTTTAGCGTCAGCTGTTTCTAATACTCTAACTTCTGGCCATTTAGTAAAATAATCTATCGCTGTAACAATGTATCTATTTTTCCTTTCTGTTATCGGTAATGATCCTACTACATCAATTCCAATCTGGTAAAATAGTTCCTTAACTTTGATTATATTCAATTCATGTTTTCCAATCAGTTTTCCTCTTCTTTGACAATTATCGCATGATTTAACATATATTTCTATATCTCGTCTCATTCCTTCCCAGTAATATTTGTCTTTAATTCTTCCATATGTTACTTCAATTCCAAAATGTTCTAATAATTCATGATCATGTACAATATACATTAATCCTTCAAATTCCCATTTCTTAATCACTCTTAAATTCTTGTTATCTTTTATCCTATATAATAAACTATCTTTAATTCTATAATTTTGTTCTTTATCTATATTTTTAACTATTTCATTATATTTATTCTCTTCCATTCCTTAATATATTTTCTAGTTCTATTTCAAAAGGTAAAATAAACTTCAATTCTTTATCTTCAAATAATATACAATGATAACTTATATTTTCGTGTATAATAAATATGTATATTTCTAATCCAATATTTTCAGTAGTCATTTTGTTCTTTTAGCAATCTTTTGATTTGTTTATATACTTTTCCCAACTTTTGTTATTATTTTTGATTTCTACTTTTCTGTATTTTCCTTCATTCTCATAAATATTCTAATGTTCCTTAAACATTTTAATCATATCCATATATTCTTTTTCATTCAATGTTTCATAAGATGCTTTATGTTCTCCACTACTTTTCTTAGTTTCTCTTCCTATATAATTATTCCAACATTCTTTATTTTCTAAGAAAATTACTATTGCATTATCTATAATTTCTTTATATTTAAATATTTCTTTCTCCATCTTATGATTCCCATATGGACTAATATATCCTCTATCAAAACTCTCAGTTTTCTGATAAAAATATTCACAATACGGTGATTTATCTAATATTACTACATTCTCATCTGTAAATTCTACTATTCTCCTATTAATTTCTTCTACAACTTATTTTCTAAATAACTATTCATACTTTTTCGATAGTTCTTTAAATCTTTCATCATCATTTCTTCTTCTTTTAAATGTGTTAAATTTTACTTTTAATCCTTTTTTTTCCAATTGTTTAATTATATTTTCTACTACAGTAGATTTTTCTATACCATCTACTCCATCAATAATAATAACTTGTGGTTTATTTTTCCTTCCTAATTTCTTTAACAATTCTTTCTCTATTTCGTTTTCTAAATCTAATAATACTGCTTCCTTATCATTAAAATATTTTATATCATCCCATCTTCCTTTAAATCTTTTGGCATCAAACCATTTACTTCCTGATTTAACATATCTTAATTTCTTTTCTTTATTATAATCCATTTTATTTATTTCCTGATTTAAGTCTTTAAGACTTCCTTTTATAACTTTTTCTTCAAATTTCAATCTTGATAATGCATCTGTATTCTTTATTTCCTTTCCACTTCTGTGAACTATTTTAAAATCAAACTGTTGTAATTTCGTTACCCATCTTACTCTTCTCCCTATCTGTTCTTTCACATCTGTTAATCCTTTCAAAGCTGCATGATCTGTTATTACAGTAAATTTTCTTCCTACTAGATATTTCTGAAAATGCTTTATTCTCCAAAATACAGCTAAACATTCCAATTCTGTTATCAGATAATTCTTTTCTACTCCAACTGTACTTCTACTCCTATACACTATTACAACTTCTTTATTTTCTTCATTCATTTGAGCTAATACTACTCCTAATCCTATCTTAGATCCATCCGTTATTAACATAAATTCCTTATCAAAATTTGGATACACTAGAATTAGTTTCTCTGTTAATTTTACTCTTAATATGTCAAATGCTTCCTGTTACTCTTCTTTCCATTCAAATTCTTTATCCTTTCTTGTTAAATTATGTAAAGGTTTTGCAATTCTTGCAAAATCCTTTATAAATCTTCTATAATATGAACATAATCCTAAAAATGATCTTACTTTTGTAACAATCTTTAGTTTCTTATATTCTTTATCTTTTCAACCTTTTTCTCATCTGATCTTAAACCATCTTTTCCTACTATGTGTCCTAAAAAGTTTATATTTCTCAATCCAAATTGACATTTCTTCAATTTTGCAATCATGTTATTCTCTCTTAATTTATTCAATATTTTATCAACATATTCTAAATATTTCCTAAAATCTCTTGAGTAGATCATTATATTATCTAAATACATTGTAACAAATTCTCCAATATATTCTTCTAATATTTCATCCATTAATCTCTGAAATGTTTCCAATGCATTCTTTAATCCAAATGGCATAATATTATATTCATATAATCCTTGTGAACATATAAATGCTGTCTTTTTCTTATCTTCTTCTGCCATTTCTACTTGATGATATCCTGCTGCTAAATCTAGACTTGTAAACCAATTTCCTTTTCTAAATTTTTCTAATAATTCATCAATTTTTGGTAATTAGTACGCATCCAACTTAGTTACATTATTTAATTTCCTATAATCAATACAAAATCTATAATTTCCATTTTTTTTTCCTGCTAATGTTACTGGAGATACCCATGGACTTCATGATTTCCTTATTTTACCCATTTCTAATAACTGATCAACTTCTTTTTTTATAAATTTTCCTTTTTCATCAGTTTTTCTATATCTTTTCTATGCTATTGGTTCTTGATTTTCTTTGATCTCAATATTATGTTTAACTTTGTTAACTCTTCCCAATTTTTCTTCATCATATTCAAATATATCTTCATATTCTTTTACTAATTCTTTAAACATTTCTTTCCTTTCATTACTCATTTCTCCCAAATATGTTTTCTTTTCAAATTTTTCTTCTTTACTTTCTTTTGGCATCTTTATCATCTCTTTCTCTTTCAGGCCAAGACTACTCATTTTACTTTATTTTTCCTTTTCTTTTCAGTATTTTCCACAAAGGAAAATATTTCTTCTTTCTCTGTATTTTCATATTCATTCTCTGATTCCTCATTGGAATCACTGATACTATCATTTTCTTTTTCTACATCTGTATCAGATTCAGTCTCACTTTCTGATTCTTCAAAAGTAACTTCTTTTCTTCCTTTATAATCAATTGGTATTTCATAAGTTTCATTGTCTAATTTTATAGTTAACATTCCTTCTCTCATATCTATTATTCCATATTTTAACAAATCGGTTCCTAATATCAAATCTTTCTGTCTTGAATCGATCACTTCCACTTCTAACATTATTCCTAAATCTACATCGATTTCTATTTCTATTTCTGCTATTCCCAATAATGCTATACTTTTACCATCTATTATCATTAATATGATATTACTTTTCTTAATTATTGGTATATTTAACTCTTTCCTTAATATATTAGATATTGCTGATGGTCCTGCTCCTATATTTACTAATGCTCTTATCATTTTTCCCTTAACAATTACATTACATCTGGTTGCTTGTGTCCTTTTTTCCTGATTAATATTCTTTATTTCTCCCGAGTGTAGTCAATACTTCAAACCATTCCTTAATTTTCTTGCTACATTAGGTTTTTCTCTTATATATTGTCCCCATATCATTGCTATTGATACATTCATTATTCCTTTAACTGGATCAAATTTCTCAGTATTTGGTACTCTACAATTTATCCTTACTTTCTCATTTGTACATTCTTTAGTAAAATGTCCATTTTGATCACAATTTTGATATACATTATTTCTTCTTCTTATTTCCTTTTCCTTTTATAATTGTTCTGGTGTGAACCCTTTTCTTTCCGTTTAAGCTTTTTGTTATTGTTATTGCCATTGTACATTTCTTCTTCTTTCCCTTTCATCATTCATAACTTTATCTTTATTTCTTTTACTTCTTCTAGTTGATACTGGATATATATTATTTTCTTTAACATAATCTTCATTTTCCATTTCATAGGCATTGTATTCATCATATTCATATTCATTATACCTGTCATATTCATTGTAATCTTCACATTCCATATTATAAACATTATATTCTTCATCATAATACTCTTCATCCATATAATTGACTTGGTTGTTTCTTCTATTCATTCCTCTTTGATTTTCCTTACAAACATTTGCAGTGTGTTCTTGTTTTTCACATCTATAACAAGTCATTTTACTCCAATCAACATTATTATTTCTCATTGGCTTTCTATTATTTTCACTTATTCTCATCATATGTGCTTCCATTCTTTTCATTCTATTAATCAAATTATTCATTTCATCATTTTTAACTTCTTTATTCTGTAATTCTTTGGCGATTAGATTTGTTTTCTTATATTTATTTGTTTCTTCATTTAAAATTTCTTCCATACTTCTTTCTTGTCCTGTTTGTCCTTTATCTAACCTTGTTATTTTCATTATTAATTCATTTCTAGATTCCTCTTCCTTTCTTGCTTTATCAATTGCATTATTTAAATTTGCTGGATTAGTTTTCCTAACTTGATATCCTAATATAGGTTCTAATCCTTGAATAAAATAATTTACTTGGTACATATTATCTAATACGTGTCCTCTAGTTGCTATTCTTAATACTGCTCTAAATCTCCTAATATAATCTTCAATACTCTCATTTTTTTCTTGCTTCATTCTTGCTAATTCTATCATTTTTCTTTTTCTAACATCTTCTCTAGTAAATCTTTCTTTAATTCTATGTTTCAAATCATTATCATTATTATTATTTGCCCAATTTACTAAATTTCCTGCATTCGCCTCTTTCATTTCATTATACCATTGTAATGCTATGCCATTCAAACATGATGCCGCATATACTGCTTGTCTTGTATCATTAGTTCCTGCTGCTTTTTCCATTACCGTAAATACTACTTCAAACTTTCTTACCCAATCACTAACACCTTCATCTTCTCTTTCATTAAAAGATAGCATATTTACTATACCGGTTTCATTCCCTGCATTTGCAATACTATCTGCCATACTTTCTCCTGATGCTAAAACATTGTTTAATGTTCCATCAGGTAATCCCGTTGCTTTTTCCAAAAGTCTTGCTACTTGATCTTTAGTTGCCATATTCAATATTGTATTTTCTTGAAATAATTCTTGTAAATTGTAATCAGATAATTCATTTTCGATATCAGAATTTTCAAAATTTAATAATAAACTATTCAATTCTGAATTTTAAGATAGGCCAAAACATCCTGTATTTATAATATTTTGTAATTCATCTTCAATTTCATTTTCATTTATATTTTCAATATTTTCATTCCATTCTTCATGTTCTCCTGGACTTAGAATTTCTCCAATTTTCTCTGAATTATCTGTATCATCCTTTTCGTCCTCAATATTTTCTTCCCAATAATCTATTTCTTTTCTATCTTGAAATCTTTTTCCTTTCTTTTTTACACAATTTTCTTCATTATATCCCTTATTTCCACATATTTTACATTCTAAATTTTCTTCTTTATCATTATCTTTCATTCCAAAGCTTTCCATGTTTTCTCTTATCCATTCATCTATATCTTCAGTTATAATTGCTTTTATTTTCTCATATTTTTCTCCATTCCAAAAATATTCTCCTTCTCTTATTTCTTTTTTAAATGATTCTTCCCTTTTACTGAATTCTTCATATTCATCTCTTATTACCCATATACATTCTATTTCTATACATTCTTATCCATGTTCTCTGTATAAACATTTACATTCTTTTTATGGTTTTTCACACATTTCACATCCTTCAAATGTTCTTTTTCCTAAATGGCATTTTTCACAATGTTCTTCCATTGCTTGTCTTATTTTTCCACCAACTCTTGGTATTTTCCAATCACATTTTACACATTTCTTTTCTTGAGTCATTTCTCCTTAAAAATATTTTGGTGTTCTGAAATATGCATATTCACTACAACTGTATCCTGGACATCCCAAATATTTTTCTTTCTTTTTTTCTTCCTTTTTACTCAATTCTCCTATTTCTATTTGTTTTCTCAAATATTCATCTAATATTTCTTTTATATTTTCCTCTTTTTCATTCTTATTTTCTTGGAATAATTTTATAAATTCCTTATTTATGATATCAACATTTTTAAATTCCATTTTTATTAATCTTACTAATTCTTCCTCAGTAATATTAACTCCTAAACTTTCATTTATCCTCTCTAATCCTTTCAATCTTTTCTCAGTTTCTGTTTCATCATCTAATTCATTCAATTTAATTTTAAGTTCGTCATCTAATAAATTTCTATATCTTACGTACTTACACTATTTATCAATTCTATATCATTTTCTACTCTGGATTCATCATATCCTAATCTTAATAATCTTTTTATTTTGGCAATGGTAATACTAATATGTCCTTTTTCTCTCCATTTTTCTGCAATGATTATCTCTTTTTCTCTTTCATCATCATCTTTGTTTTTTAAAGTCATTTTTCCTTTTACTCTTAATGGTAACTTTCCATCCTCTAATTTCCTTTTTAACTCTTGAATATCTACTTCATTATCTATTAATACATTTCTTATTAATTCGTTCCTTTCTATTTCTTCTAATTCATATTCTTTTTCTAACATTAAATTTATTTTTCCTATTGTTCTTATATCTTCTTCTCCTTTCCATTCTTTAATTAATTTCTCTACTTGTCCCAATTCACTTTCTCTTCTGAACTTTCCAATTCTTCTACATCTTCATATTCTCTTACAAAACTTTTTTCTTCAACTATTTTTCTTATTATTTCTGTATTTTATTTGTCAAATCAATATTTTTCCATGATTATTGATATTTACTATCCCACCATCGATACGTTAAACTTTTCTGAAATTTCCTAACTGTATCTCTACTTTCTTCATTAGCTATACTTTCTTCCATATGTAACATTTCTTTGAAATGGCTCATAGTATCATGTCCTATATCCATAATTGCTATTTCTTTTTCTCTAAGCCATTCTTCTAATTTCACAAATCTCCTATCTACTTCGTCATCTTCTATAATATACCCATATTTTAATAATTTTCTATTTCCTAATAAATTTTCTTCTGTTTCTTTTTCCCTTATTATTAAATTATCATTTTTATTAAACATATAGTGCTCACAGATTATTTTTATTACTAATACAATCCCTATTTTCTTGTAATCTGATTTATTTCTGTACCTTATCGATATCACAATTACATCTAATAACTTTTCTCCTTTTTCCATAACGCTCGCTAATTCTTCTTGTCTTTTCTTTCAGTCAAATATATATTTCTTTTCTCTATTTTTCCTTGTTAATCTTATATACCCTGCTAACTTTTCAATAGTATTCCTATTATAATCTATTGCCTCTAGTATTACTTTCCGAAAGATTCTCCAAAATTTCTTGAACCACTCCAGTTCTGTCCTTTCTTTTACTTTGTAACATTTTAAACATGAAGGATCTACTTATATCTTTTTCCATTTTCCTCATGCTTTTCTTTCTCATGTAATGCCTTATTCCTTTCTAAATCTTTGTATATATCAGACATTTTAATTCAATTTATCTTACTTTATTCATTTATTCGCAAAATGATTCTACTTTGTATTTTCCTTTTTATTTATATTTTTCGTTTATATAACGATTATTCATTTATCATTTCTTTTATTCACTTTTATAATTCCTTTTATTTCTTGACAATTTTCATACATTTTCACATCTTTATTGTATTTTATTATTTCATAATATTCTATTATTTATAACATAATTTCCTTTATTCATCCTTTTACAATTAGTTTAACGTCTTTTCGGACAAATATTTATCCTTTATTCCTTTTTATCTGAATATTTCTCAATTATTTCTAATTTAATTTAACTATTTATTCTCTTATCTTAATCACTAAATTCCTTCTTTATCATACTAATTCTTAATTTTTAAATGTTTTTAACCATTCTTTCCTTAATATTGAATACTTTTTATCTCTTTTATCTTTCATTATTTCTCTAATTCCTTCCAATTCTATTATTGATACTCTTATAGTTAACTTATTTTCCTTTGGTTTATCCTTTAATTCATCTATTAATTTTCTTATTTCTTTTAATACTTTATTAAATCTTTGAGTAACTTCAATTTGTTTATCCATTTTCATTATTTATACAACTCTTAAAAGTATAAATACACCTTATATTTCTTTTATGATACAAGTTTCGTTTCTTTTTATATTTTAATTTTAAACATTATTTCTTTTTACTTTTTGCTAAATTCTTCTATTATCTTATCTTTCTCTTCAACAGTTAATTTTCTAAAATCTTTCACTATACTTATTACTATTTTATTCATTTTATCCTCTCCTACTTTATTAAATATTTCATATATTCTTTCTGCTTTTCTAATCCTATGCTTTATTGATTCTCTACTTATTTCATTCCTTACTTTTTCCATTATTTCATCCACTAATATTTCCTTAACTTTATTTTTCATTTCTTTTTTTCTCATTCTATTTCCTTCTTATTCCTTAATTCTATTTATTTCTTCTTTGAAATCTTTTCCAATCCTATACCAATTCCTAATAGTTCTTTTTTCTATTTTCAATATTCTTTGTGCTAGTTCTTCTATCCCATTATTGGTATTTTCTTCATCTTCATTTATTTCTATCACTCAATTTTCATTATTATTTAATTCTTCATATATTCTATTAAATCCTTTAGATTCTTTCTTCTGTCTCTTGTTTTTAATGATTTCTTGATCATTTTCTCTTTTTCTTTTACTTGTTTTTATTTGTTCTATTTTCGTTTCACTTTCTTCTTTATTTTCATTTATCAATTCTTCTTCTTGCATATTTGATTCCCCTTCATTATTTTCTTTGTTATGTTCCTCTGTTATTTCTTCATCACTATTTTGCCATTCTTTTCCAATATTTAACAAATATTGTTTTATTCCTTCTATTATTCTTTCATAATTTTTTACTTTTTTTTCATCAATCAATTCAATCTCCAAATTTTCTATTTTTATTTCTTCAATTCTTTTATTATCTTCCCCTTATATCCATAAATTCTTTAATTTTATATTTTAATTTTTATTTCTTCTTTTTTTTTTTTAATTTTGAAAATTTTATATTTCCTATGTACTCAAGTCAACAACCCTATTTATACATTTTTATTTTTAATCACATGATTTTCTTTCACGTGACTTTACGTCATTTTCTTCTTATTTTTCTTCCATCGACCTTTTCGTTCTTCATTTTCTTTTTCATCTTTCTTTTAATTCTGTCATTAATTCTTTAATTTCCTTCTTATATCATTTAATTTCTTTATTTTCCTTCGTAATTTCCTTTATTTATTTTATAATTTTCTTACAATTTCTTCTATTACATTAATTTTCTTTTACATTTTATTATCAAATTTTTTACTGATATTTCTCTTATTATATTCCTCATTTTTTGTAATTATTAATTTCTTTTTCCTAAGTTTACAATTTTTACTCATAGTTCCACTAATTCTATTTATAACTCTTTTTATATCTTTTTATAACTTTTCATTCCTAATTCTGCCAAATTTATTTATAACTTTTTACATTTATGACTTTATAATACGAACTAATCGCTTGTCAAATTTTTATAGTTTATAAGCTCTTCAGCTAATAATTTTCTTATTCTAACCATGAAATCCTAATACGGTTTACTTTCTTTATTTTCATTTCATTTTATTCTTAGGACCTTTCATACAATCTAAATATCTTTTGATAAACCTTACTTAACCCTCATTTATTTAGTTTATAGGTACTTTAAACCCTTTTTTTTTATTTTATTTTATTTAAGTAACCCAAATAACCATGCACTATTAAGATAATCAATTACTTCTCATACATTAGTTTCATATATGAGGTTCTTGCCTAAAGACAATGTTTTATTAACATTTCTGCTGGTGATTAAACTACTATCATTTCTTTTAATTTTTGGATTTTTCATACAACCTTAGTTTATTTATTATTATTTTAATATCTCTTGATAGATCCTACTTAATCCTTATTTCATTCAGTTTACAGGTACTTTAAACCCTTTTTCTTTTATTGTTATAATTATGATTTCACCAAAAAATCTTTTATTTCAGTCAGTTTATAGGTACTTTAAGACCTTTTTCTTTATTTATTTTCATTCTTTTTATTCATGCTGAAGATTAACAGCATTTCTTCATTATAATACACAGAAAAACTTTCTTATAATAAATTTCATTTCTTTTTATTATTTTTTCAGAATTTTTTATTAAAACCTTAGTCTATTTTCTGATCACAATACACAGAAATCTCTCTTATAATAATTTTCTTTTGATAAATCTTACTCAATCCTTTATTTATTTTTATTCTCATGATTTTACCAAGAAATCCTTTTATTTCCCAAGTTCAGATTCTCAAGAAATACTACAAAAGGTACCCAACTATATGAAGATAGTCAGAATGATTCCACCAAGAATTATTTTCTTTCTCGGAGCATACATCATATTGCAACGGATAACTGCCACTTATCCTTATAAGAATTAATTTTCCATTTAAAATATGCTTGGTTTAAATCTTAATAATTTTATTGTTTCTTTATAATTTTTAAATTTAACTTTCAAACTGTGATAATTTTCCTTACATTAAATGTTTCTTCATTAAATAATTAAACTTAAATAATTTCCCCATATTTCATTTTTATTCTTTTAATATTTAATATTAATATTAACCAATTCTCAAGTGAACAATGAGCATATTCAAAATAACCTTTAATAAATCAATATTAATATTTTTATTTTTATTTTTCTTGAGTTAAAATGCTAAAAATTTACAAAAGGAAAATCCTTTGGTTTAAATAACTTTTTACATTTTACTAAACTATATTTCATTAACTAATTGTAATACTTCATTTATTTCATTCTTTCTCTTATTTCTATATGTTTTACTAAATTATAAATAAATTATCCCTTTATGATGTAATTGTATTCCTCCATTAAATGATCTGCAATGACTCTTTTCCTATAATCCTATAATTCTTTATAATGTTCTACAATGTTCTACAATGTTCTAATTATGTGTTAAGTCACATGCTAAATCACGTGTTAATAAACTAAACTATACTGGCAAGTTATTTAGATAAACAAGTTTTTTGCATAAATGCACTAGAAACACAAGGTTCTTTTATACTTTATCATAAAAATGAATATTTAACCCAATTGATTCCTTCTTTAGTCATAGTTTTCAAATTTATGAGAAAAAAAAGGCTAATTGTTAAATAAAAAATACAATTACGGATAAATAAATCAAACTAATTAAACTATAAATAAATAAATTAAACTATAAATAAACTATTTAAATATAAATGTTAATTATTATACTATAAATATTATTATTAACTGTAATATTTTCGTGATCTATGCTATAACTTTGGCTACACCATCAGAGAAACCACTCCACAGTAGTTCTTTTAAATCTGCAGCCAAGGTTAGCAGACTTGATATAGTGATATACAGAAAACCTAAAGCCAGTTTGGTATTTGTCTTCACGAGCCTGAAATTCTTGATGTCCTTTCATTTTTTTACCACCAAAAACAAAATTTAAAATTATTTTAAGAAAATTTTCACCAAATTTATACGTCAGAAAAGCCTTTCCCTGCTGAACCAAACCCATGCGTCAACTCTGCAAAAAGCTGCTTAACTTCTAAAGGAACTTCGTGCTAGGCCTAATATTAATAATAATTATTATTAATTATTCTATAATATATTTTACATATTGAGAATTGGGAGTAACTCTCCCTGCTGATCCCTATGCCCATTTCTCTGAAGAAGTTTTGGAAAGAAAAGTTGCAGTCGATCATCTGTTGATAATTGGTTCTCTTATTGTAATACATTCCCTGATTTTTGTTTCACAGTAGTGATCCCTATTTTTGCCCCTTAAGGTGATGTCATTGTAGTTGAATAGAAAAATTAATAAAAAGTATAAAATGGTGCAGAAAATGTTGGGTGACACAGTTGGATATGTTAATTAGGTAGAATTAGTTTGAGAGTGCTGGGAGCAAGATGTTATTTTTTCTGCAATAGGTAAATCAAGAATAAAGATTCTTCGATAGGGTTAGAGAAGGTGGTCCATAAAAGTTTTGGGTAAGTAGTCGTCTCGATTCTCTGGAGCAAAGTTAAGGACGTCTCTAGGCTATGAGGAATTGGCTTATTTCAGGAATTACACCTACTATGGCGCGGCGACTCTTATGTCATGTAGGTAGACTAAGTAGGGTGTGATGGCCTTCGGACGTATCAATATAAGCAGTCGACTCGATTCGTTTGTAATATCCGTTAGGGTGACAACTACTGGTTGTGTTAGAGAAGTTGAGAGGTTAAAGTAGGTTTAATTTCTTTCTTGTATCTTTTAGTTTTAGTAGTAGATTAGTTTTTCTTTCTTTTTAGAGGTTGGTACTAGTAGCCGGCTTCTATAAATTCTCTTACGATAGGTGGTACTATTATAACAAATCGTACTAATTAGAAGACCCATAGTGTTTGTGGGGAGATTTGGGAGGACTGATTGAAAGAATTACTTTATTTGGTGCTAGTACTGGGGTGTGAGGGAGAATCAGAGCATACTAATATCTAAGGAGGCCTTGCTTTCAGTCCTCACTCTGAGAACTCATGCTACGTAAGTGCAACGCATTGGGATTTTCCATTTAGTTAGAGGTCTTTCTCTGAGCTATTTAATTTTATTTGTTATTGTATACCGGGCATTGTCCACTGATTTACAGAATAAAGTTCATGATTCAGTGCGTTTTCAAAAAAAAATATATTTTACATATTGATTTTATTTTAAAAAATATATCACAAATATTATTTAAAAAACTAATTAAAATATTTTATAATTGTATCATACTTGATTTAAAATAATACTAGTTTTATGATTTTACCTAGTAATTGCATTTATTATTACATTTATAACTAGTACTTTAGCAACATTAAACTATATTTATTATATTATCATTTTTATTATAAAAATTCTAATACAGTATTTATTTCTTTTGCAAATGTTATTCCATCTTCAAGTATAATATTTATATCAACTGTTTTTTGATTCAATTCATGCAAATCCACAAAAATAGTATGTCACTAGAGATACGCAATTTGATTTGACATTTGACATTCAATTTAAATTTGATTTGAATTTGCAAATTCAAATTAGCTTTTTTTTTATTTAATTTGAATTTAATTTGATTTGAATTAAAAATTTTTTAGTAAATTAATTGGTTAATTTAACAAATATTTGATATTTGATTTAACTTTGATTCAAATTTGATTTGATTTGACAAATTCAAATTAGCCTATAATATTACCAATCATTTCATTTATCACTAGTAATTTTATTATTATAATACTCTGTATGATTAACATTAAGTTTGACATAATGTTTAACCATTAAAAAATAGGATCACATTCATTTTACCAACAGACATTTCACCAACAATCATTTCACTGACAACACTAAGTGTAACAGTTAAACACTCAGCCCATATTATAATAAAACTCTAGCCAATATAATTATATATTATACTGCATATTGTTGATAAAATGATTGTTAATGAAATATCTATCAGTGAAATGATCTAGACCCATAAAAATAATATTTGAAATATAATTTTTAAGTAATATTCACAATATATGATTATTTACAAATTTAATGCAAATTAACTTTAGCCTTTATAATTTTGGGCTAATACAAGAATTAATTGTAGTGTTAGTTTTTAAATTCATATAAAAAAGTATTTTATATTCATTAATAAAAGATTAACTAGAAGATTTTTTAAACAATAAAAGAATATATTAGTAGAAGTAATCATCTTATATATATACTGTATATAAAAAAAAGTAATAAAATATAAAGTAAACTTACATCATTTACTTAGAGCTATAAAAGCTGCTAAATTGTTTAATAAAAATACAGTAGTTATTATTTGTATAAAAGTAAAAATAATGTAATTATATTATTAGGTTATTAAGTTATTATTGCAGTTAATGAATCAGTTATAACAAATAATAATATATTAACTAGTAATAAAATCTGATTATTAACTAGTAATTGTAAAACAGATACTTAAGTCATATTTGTAGATATATTAGCTAATTGTTGTAAATCAGATACTTGAACTATATTTGCAAATATATTATTCAGTAAAAAAGTTTTTTGTTAATCATTATTAACAGTAATATGTACACTTCCTGGTCAAAAGTATCCGACCACCCTAAAAATTAAAAAAAAAATGGATTTTAATAAAATTTTACATTTATTTTAAATTTGAGATGTAAAAAACTATTTAGAAGTAATTTTTCACTTAATTGATAGTAAAATACTGCAGAAATATTTAATTTTTAAAATGAAAATTTTTTGACTTTTTAACCAGTACAATTATAGTAAAATAAATGTTAAAAATTGATTCTTTAACTAAAGAATAGCTTATGTCTCAAATATCAAAAGGATTGAATCAGCAATTATTAAGAAATTATTACTTAAAAATAATAAATTTTTGCAAATTTCATATGTAAACCATCATTTTTACTGAATTTTAATGATATTCAAAGGCAGATTTCTCAACAACTATTAATCTAATCTTTCTGATTTTTGAAATATAAGATATTTTTTAGTTAAGGGTAGAGTATACACTATATGTAATTTTTTATTAATTATTGTGGCTAATTTAT